>PVJX010002438.1:0-128782 GCA_004027295.1 Dolichotis patagonum | reverse complement strand
ACAGAACAAACACAAATAAACAACCTGATGCTACAACTCAAACATCTAGAAAAAGAAGAGCAAGCCAAGCCCAAAGCCAAAAGAAGGGAGGAAATTATAAGGATTAGAGCAGAAATTAATGCAATAGAGACTAAGAAAACAGTACAAAGGATCAATGAATCAAAGAGTTGGTTCTTTGAAAGAATAAATAAAATTGATAGGGCCCTAGCCAACCTTATTAAAAAAAGCAAAGAGAAAACTCAGATTCATGCAATAAGGAATGAAAAAGGTGAAATTGCCACAGACTCTGTGGAAATACAGAAGATCATCATCACGTATTTCGAAAACCTCTACTTTAGGTTCGATAACACTGAAGAAATAGAAAAATTCCTAGATACATATGAACTACCAAAGCTGGATCAGGAAGATGTAAAACTCCTGAATAACCCAGTTTCTCTTAATGACATTGAAAATGTAATTAAGACCTTGCCAACAAAGAAGAGCCCAGGCCCAGATGGATTCACTACAGAATTCTACAAGAAATACAAAGAAGACTTAATGCCGACACTCCTCAAACTCTTCAATGAAATTGAAAGGGAAGCAATTCTTCCTAAGTCATTCCTGGAAGCAAATATTACTCTAGCACCAAAACCTGAGAAAGACCTAACTAAAAGACAGCTATAGGCCAATCTGCCTAATGAACATAGATGCAAAAATTCTCAATAAAATATTGGCAAACAGGATACAGCAAATCATCAAGAAAATTATTCACCCCGACCAAGTGGGATTCATCCCAGGAATACAGGAATGGTTCAACATACATAAATCAATAAATGTAATCCACCATATCAATAGAGCCAAAAGCAAGAACCACATGATCATCTCTATAGATGAAGAAAAAGCTTTTGATAAGGTCCAACACTCATTCATGATAAGAACCTTACAGAGAATTGGAATAGACGGTCTTTACCTCAATATGAGAAAGGCCTTCTATGACAAACCTACAGCCAGCATCATACTAAATGCCCCAAAACTGAAAGATTTTACCTTAAAATCAGGTACAAGACAAGGATGTCCCCTGTCACCGCTCCTATTCAACATAGTACTGGAAATACTAGCCAGAGCAATTAGACAAGAGAGAGAAATAAAAAGAGTAAAGATAGGAAAAGAGGAAGTTAAATTATCATTATATGCAGATGACATGATACTTTACATAGAAGACCCCCAAAACTCCATTTTAAAACTCCTAGATATAATAAATAAATTCATCAATGTAGCTGGATACAAAGTCAATACTCAAAAATCAAGAGCATTCCTATACACTAACAACAAAAATACTGAAAGAGAGGTAAGAGAAGCCACACCCTTCTCACTAGCATCCAAAAATATGAAATACTTAGGAATTAATCTCATGAAAGAAGTAAAAGAGCTATACAAGGAAAATTATAATACCCTGAAAAAGGAAATTGAACAGGACCTCAGAAAATGGAAAGACATCCCCTGTTCATGGATAGGAAGAACAAACATTGTGAAAATGGCCATTCTCCCAAAATTGCTATACAGATTCAATGCAATCCCAATCAAAATACCACTAACATACCTTATAGATCTAGAGAAATCATTCCTAAAATTCATCGGGAACCAGAAGAGACCTAGAATAGCAAAGGCAATTCTAAGCAGCAAAGGCAAGGCAGGAGGCATCACAATCCCTGATTTGAAATTATACTACAAAGCTACAGTAATAAAATCAACATGGTACTGGAATAAAAACAGACCTGAGGATCAATGGAATAGATTGGAAGATACAACCTCAACCACAAACTCACTCAACTACCTTATCTTTGATAAAGGGGCCAAATATGCTTGCTCGAAGAACAACAGTCTCTTCAACAAATGGTGCTGGAAAAATTGGCTATCCATATGCAGAAGACTAAAACTAGACCCATGTCTATCACCATGTACTAAACTAAAATCTAAATGGATCAAAGATCTAAATCTTAAAACAGAAACACTAAATCTGTTGGAAGACAAAGTAGGTAAAAACCTCGAAGATATAGGGGTAGGTAGAGAATTCATGAACAAGAATCAAACTGCACGGGAAATACTTCCCAGAATCAATAACTGGGACCATATCTTATCAAAGAGTTTCTGCATGTCAAAAGAGATTTCCAGAAGAGTGAAAAGAAAACCCACGAATTGGGAAAAAATCTTAATGGATTGTCCCTCAGACAAAAGATTTGTTTCTAGAACGTATAAAGAATTAAAAAAACTCAGACCCTCGAAATTCAAAGACCCAATCCCAAAATGGGTATCTGAAATGAATACACAGTTCTCAGATGAAGAAATACGTATGGCAAATAAATATATGAAAAAATGTTCATCATCATTAGTCATTAGAGAAATGCAAATTAAAACCACACTGAGATTCCATCTCACTCCAGAAAGAATGGCCAGAATAGAAAAAACTACCAACAAGTGCTGTGGGGAAAAAGGAACTCTTCTGCACTGTTGGTGGGAGTGTAGACTGGTACAACCACTGTGGAGGTCAGTATGGAGATTCCTCAAAAAGCTGGGTTTGGAGGTCCCATTTGACCCAGCTATTCCACTTCTAGGCATATTCCCAGAAGAACTGAAAACATCATATCACAGTGATATATGTGCACCCATGTTTATAGTAGCACAATTTGTAATAGCCAGATCTTGGAAACAACCTAAGTGCCCATCAACTGAGGAATGATAAAAAAGTTGTGGCATTTTTATACAATGGAGTACTACTCAGCTATAAAGAATGATCACATCGAGATATTTATAAATAAATGGACACGACTTGAGACCATTCTCTTCAGTGAAATAAACCAAACTCACATGTGTAAATACTATATAGTCTCCCTAGTATGAGAGTTGATAAGAGTATATAAAATTTTATGGTAAGCCTGAGTCCCCATCTCATAGCTTTGAAGCCTTTTAATATTTTCATTCATCAGTTGGAATGGTTGTATTCTGTTTTGTTTGACTATATCATGCATGATGGTATGAACAGCTGCTTTGAAGAAAACAAAACATTATGACAGCTATTGCTGATTTAATATCATCCCTCTTAGAAGTCCTACCATGCTTCTATACTTCTACTACCATTGGTTCTATCTATCACATTGTGTCTTATTGGGATTTGAATATGTGTGATAGTATAAACAAAAATTTTTATTGAAAATGAGATATTATAGTACCCATTGATCATTCTCTGTTATTCGGTTCAGAATGCCCTGTAATTCTTTCACTCTTTGAATGGTTTTACACTATTTTGTTATGTTTGATATTATTATTTGAAACTATGCTCAGCTATAGCAGAGAAAGAGATATTGTGATAGCTACTGTTAATGTCTGGTTGTTTTAATGTAAAGTACTGTGTTGCCTATGTTGTCCTGTTCTGATCTGCTCTGTTCTGCCCTCTTTTGTTTTATTCTCTTTAAAATAAAATTTTAAAAAATTAAAAAAAAACATTTTTAGCAAATAATCGTCTCTAGGTATACTTGAGGATCAGAAATGAATTCAGTCAGCCTAACCATTTTCTGTGGTTAAAACTACTGTCCCAGTTGTCTCCTCCTGGTAAGCATGTCCTACCAAACTATGCAAAAATAAGTATTGTCATGGCAAGTAGCTATGACACAATTTAATAACATGGTGTTAGTGAGTACATGCCCTTCAGAGCAATGGTTTATATTGAAGAATGGACATAATTGAAGTTTGCAGAAGCCTTTGGGTCCACTTTAATAAAATCCAGAATTTTCAAATTGTTGCCCAAAAAAGAAGATTTAGCCACTATAAAGACTATAAATACTCCTGAACTACAGTCACAGTTAAAAACAGCACAGCAGTTCAATCAATAAGATGAGAAATATACTGATTACTTCAAGACATAATAACTTTAGATGGATCAAGGAAGATAAAGCAAAATCAATACCTTATATCTCCACCAATTTCTCAACCCATTAGATGAACTATAATTTTTTCTCATTTAAATTCCTCCTCAGGATTGGTAAAATTCTATGATGAACTTTATTACTGCATTAAAGCAATGTCAATTATGACATCATTAACTAGATATAGAGACAATTAAAACACTTTCATTTTAAACTTTAACTTTTTTTCTGATGGAAGCTACACAGAAGATGCCTAGGTAAAAGGCAGAAAGAATCATAAATTCTGTGTATGTAAACTCTTCACTAGGTTATCCTTCAGAAAAACTATTGTGGAACTTGAATATTCCAGATTTATAGGCATGGTTTTTTTTTATTTTATTTTATTTTATTTTTTTTTTTTTTTATTTCTTGCAACACTGGGGATTGAATCCATATCCTCAGTCCTCTTACACTTTGAGACATACTTTCAATAAGACACTAAATTGTGGTCTTCATACATCATCTTCCCTGAATGCTGGGATTACAGGAATGCACCATCATTCCTGGCCTGTCCAGTCATGGTCCATAATTAACCTACTGATGAAAGGGAAAGAATAACTAGAATAACTATATAGGGTTAAATAGCATTAAAAAAGAGTGCAAGATATTTTGATACAATCATTTCTAAATAAACACCATGTTTTATTTCAAATAAGAAAGAAGGTGAAAAGGAAAAATAAACTTCAAAAAAGGATCAGATCCTGGGTTTGGGTATTAATGATCAGTTCTGACATTTAACAAATTTAAGATGCGTATGAGCGCATGCGTGCAACATGTATATTAGTTCATTTACTCACAAGAGAAAGAATTTTTTTTGCAGTCAACTTGAATCAGAAAAGAATAATTTTTGCAAAGGACACCATGCACTGTGCTGACAGTTTTTTTCCTTCTAAAATTGTACTTCCTGTCTGGTTTCTGGAAAAGCTCCTCTTACTCCTAATAAAGATCTATAATAGCACAGAGCTTTTTGTGGGGATTGTACTTTGAAGATAGTGAAGTTCTGACTGCTCTTTTTCACATAGGAATTAATATATTTTAATGGCATTATTATCTATTCTCTAGTTTTCCTTCTTAAAGTATGACTGAGGACCTTCACTTCTCAATTTTTATGCAAAAAAAGAAAATGAAAAATGTAGTACATAAACCAAATGTTTTCAATTATTTTGTGGGTAAGTTAGTGTGAGGATGAAACATCTGGGTGAATAGCATTTCACTTTTTATCTAAATTTATGAATCAGCTAGATATATCACCTTTCTGTCTAAACTTACTAATACCAATTTCTTTCATGAAAGCATTAAATGATTACGTTATTACAATCCAAAACAAGAGCTCCACATTTCAGTGATCTTGAACAGCCAGTCTTTATGAAAACCTTCCTGTAAGTATTGTAAAGTGTTTTAGTATGATTTCAGATTCTCCACATATTAATTCTCCATCTATTTATTCCATTGTATAAAAATACCACATCTTTTTCATCCATTCTGCAGTTGATGAGCATTTTGGTTGTTTCCAAGATTTAGCTATTACAAATTGCGCTACTATAAACGTGGGTGCACATAGATTACTGTGACGTGACACTTTCAGTTTTTCTAGGAAAATACCCAGGAGGGGAATAGCTGGACTGAATTGAACTTCCAATCCTAGTTTTTTGGAGAGGCTGTGGGAAAAAGGAACACTTCTCCATGTAGATTGGTGCAGCCACTGTGGAAATTAATATGGAGATTCCTTAAATACTATTTAAACTAAACATGAAACAGTGTAAAATTAATGGATCAAAAAAAGATGTGAGTCTCCAAAAGTCTGTTGTTGCTAATACTAATTATACTGGATAACAAAAACAGCACAATAATATTAATAGATTAACTTAAGAGAACTTTCTTCCAACCAGTCACAGAAACCAATCATTTTTATTCATAAATTTTAGTTGCTTAACATATTTCTTGCTAATTTAAAATTAACAACATAATTTCTAAATAGCTCCTTTTTACACATATATATTTTTGTTAGTACATGTTTACATTATATAATGAACACATCCATCATGGATAATTTGCACAGGTACATAACATCTCAATTCTTATTTTACCCCTTTCCCTTTTTGTCCCTCTAATCCTTTCTCCCCTTCCAGTTTACAAAATCTCTGATGTATTTTCATGTTTTAAATTATTTTTTTCTTTAAATCTCTTTTTTTCTTTCCCTCTTTTCCCATTCCCTGTCTCTTGTTCTCCTTTCCATTTGAACAAATTCTTCCAACTTCCTAATACCTATCCTCTTATTTTGCTCACTTTTTTGTTCTTTGGATTTCTCACACAAAAGAAACAGTGCAATATTTAAATTTATGTGTTTGATTTATTTCATTTGGGATTATGCTCTTGAAGAGCATCCACTTACCCCAAAATTTCTCAGATTTATTTTTTCTTTATGGCAAGGTAGTATATCTTTGAATGTGATAAATTTTATACAGTTCCTCTATCCATTTATCTGTTGCTGGGCATATGTGCTATATACCAGATTTAGCTATTATAAATTTTGCTGCTATAAACATGCATATGCATGTATAACTATGACATGATGATTTTAACTCTTTTTGAATACATCTAGAAAGAAAATAGCTAAGTCAAATGGAACCACTATTTTTAGTCTTATGAGAAATCTCCATGTTGATTTCCCATAGTAACTGTACCAACTTACATTCCCACCAACAGTGGAGATGAGTTTCTTTTTCCCTACAGCCTCATCACAGTTTGTTATTGGTTGAACTCTTAGTGACACTCATTCTTTCTGGAGTGAGAAAGAATCTCTGTTAGTTTATATTTTTTAAATGGCCAATGATGTTGAGTATCTTTTCATGTATTCATTGATTATTTATACCTATTCTGAGAAGTGTCTATTGCTTTCAGTGTCAATTTTTGCATTAGGTATTTAAATTTGAGAATCTATTTTGTAAATTATTTACATGTTTTAGATATTAGTCCTCTAAGAAGTAGCTGGCAATGTTTTTCCCACTCTGTGGGTTGCCTCTTCACTCTGTTGATGGTTTCATGTGCTGTGCTGAAGCTTTTCCACTTGATGGGATCTTATTAGCTGAGTATTTTAATATATCCCGTGCAATAGAGGTTTCATTCATAAAATCTTTGCCTATACCTACATCTGCAAAAGTTTTACCTAGCTTATCTTCCCAAAGATTGTTTTAATACTTAGATGTTTGACCTATTTATAATTTCATATTAATGTGACCAAATATCTATTTATTTATTATTCATATATAAATATAAGAATATATAAATACATATATATATATATATATATATATATATATATGAATGAAAGGTCCATAAAATCCTGTAAGTGCATGGAAATATTAATTAATGATAAAGTAACAAGAAAGATGATCCCCATAGACATAAAAGCTAAAATAAAGAAAATGTTCTTTGGTCCAGCCTTACAGTGCACTTAATCATATGTGGTGTTAATAAGCACACCTCCTAGGGCACATGCCATGCTCCATTCAGTGTGTTAAACAGTAGATGTGCCGGAAACATGGCACCATTTTTTTTACTTTTTCTAAGAGTTAATAATCACCAGTACAGTACTGACTTCCTCCTAATGATTTAACAATTTAATATAACATCAAAAAATAGAATGTTTGCAAAATGCTGAACATCTTATCAGTTTATAGGTACTAAATATACAAATTGAAAATGATAAATTTATTTTGTTTGAAGATTAATTAAGATGCTAACTAGATCTTCTCTTAGTAGCTGACATCTGCAACACCTAGAATGAAATTATTTTACAAAATAAAACACTGGATCCATCTATCAATCTACCTACATGAAAGTATTTAGGTCATTTGATTGAGTACAATTATAAATGAATAAATTCAATAGAATATAATAGTTTAAAAAGGAAACTGTAAAATGAAATGAGAGAAATGGGAATAAGTCCTTTATTTGCAGAGATCCTTTTATTTGTAGAAATCCCATTTTTCCCAGTAATGAGAAATGGCTATTAATCCCCTCTGAATGATATACTAAAAAAAATTTGCAAATTCACATGAAACTCAATACACACTATCGTGTGATTGTTTTACAGGCTTTAGTGAGCCTTCATGTAAACCCAAATGCACTAACTACATGCATCTACCCAGACTATTATGTGTAAAGTCAGCCATAAGTAAAAAAGTAACTCGTAATTTTACTTTTCAATGCATTGACTTCTAAAACAAGCTTTGGAATCAACACCAAACTCTTAGCAAGCACTTACATAAGGTCATTTATGGATGGAAAGACACCACTCCATTTTGATCAAGAGAAGAAAGCTATCTTAAAGGTGATAACATATCTTACAGTTTACATGCAGGAAAATAATGTTAAAACTCTCTTGGATAATAGGGAATGCATCAGCACTACAAGTTCTCTTTGTTGCTGAGATAATAATTCTTCATTTTTTTTTGTATTTCTATACACATCATTGATTTTTTTTCCAATATGATCTTATCTTTTGAAATTCCTAGTTACAAGTCTGAATAATAGATGTGCAATTTTTCCTTTACTAAATAAAACAGGAGAGAACAGAAACCTTGTGTCTGATTTTCATTTATGTAAGGAATATATCTTCTTGTCTGATCATACTTTCTTATTTCATATTACAAAGTATATAGTGGACATATACACAAATATACATATACACATATATACATATATATACACATATATACAAAGTATATGTGCACATATGGTGCACATATAGAGCAATAAGCAAGGAGATAATATAAAAAGTGTTATTTTTCAGATTCAAAACCTTTAAACTATAAAACTTAGAATTTGTTGTACTTATCTCATTGATCTTCAAGAATACAACCATTTTACAATCAAACTAATTTTTGCAAAGAAGCTTAATTAATTTTTAATACAAATTTGAAGTCACTCCCAATAATCAGAAAATGAGGGTACTGAATAATGAATATAAAAAGGCTAGTGTAATACCTAGAACTAAGTGGAAGTGAATTGAAATATTAATATAGGAAGGCTATAACACTTCCATAACTACTTTCACTGGGTCTAAGGGAACAAACCTTGTACTAAGTAAGGGGAAAAACAGATTCTAAACCATCTATCCACTCTCGCATATGTGCAAAGCCCTCCCTCAAAAGAAACAGCAGAAAGATTGCTGCTTCTCCTTTCCCCTTATTTCCTTGTCCCAAAATTTATATGCTGTCTACTTACTATGAAAATTTGTTTCCCAGGGATCACTTGTCTGAGGAAAACAGAATAAACAAAACCGGTAAGTGAGTAAATTACATATACTATTATAATTGCTTTGTGCAAAAACAAATTTTTATACGTTAGAAGCTATGTAGAAGAAATTAGCTTGTATATAACACAAGGATGGCAGAGATTCTGATGCCTGGATTCCTTTTGCTTTTCAGAAGGACTCCAGAAGCAGTGTGCAGTCTAGATAATAAAGTGGGGAGTACAAGGGGCAGTTGTGAGGATAATTTAAATTGAGGCCAATAATAATGCTGTTTCCTCACTTCAAAGGCAGTAAAATACTGAAGATTGTAGGAACTAAAAGATAACTAAATAGAAATCTGACATTTGGTAACTTTCTGAATATAGAAAACAAAGAAGAGAAGACAAAGAGGTCATTAGTGCTCTGAACCTAGAGACCAAGGGAATGGTGGTCCCAAGGTCACATATTATTAATAATGTGACAAAGAACTATCAATTTCTACTGAAACCACAATCACTTGAATCCTGAGGCAGTCCCTTATAGTCATAGATTAGACTTCCTGCAGTCCTTGCAGATTTCTAAACATTTTGACAGCATTTATGCACACGTGTGGAAAATGCTCACCAGTTTGCCACCAGTGGTCTAGGACGGGTACTCTGAAGACCTTTTTGGACCACTCCAAGGTCTCCACATCACATCGTTCTCCAGCCACAAATAATGTTTTGAACCTGATAATAAGACAAACAGTGAAATCAAACTATTGCTTCAAAGCATATTTGAACAATTCCATCCACATTTTTAAAAGGTTGTTGAATAAAAGGCATCCTCTATGTAAGAAGAAAATAATATATTAGCATTATAGTATACTGTAGAATAATAGATATATTACTTGTTTTGGCCCAAATGGAAGCAAATGCGTATCACAACAATGAAGTGACATGCTTCAAAAGCAGAATTCACAGCTACAGCTTCTCAGTTTCGAGAAGAGCAATTGAGTCCATCCTTGTAATGCATCTGTCTGTCATGATGCTCTAATAATGAAACATGAAATAATCTCCTCTTTGACATTAGCCCTGCTAATTTTGGCTCCAAGTCTGATTGCTATATTCTCCTGAAAGATATGAACAAAAAACCACGTCTACAAATATCATTAAGGCAACATACATGCTTATGAATCTGATGCATTTAATCATCTCATGAGTTATTCTGGTAAAGTTTATCTAATCTCAAGAGCATAGTTCTTAATTCTGAAGACATACGTAGGAAAACTAGCCCCTGAAAAAGCAAATGTTAATGTGGCCTTCCAGGTCTAAAAGTCATGTAAATACAAGGGGCTAAAGAAGGAAAATGAGCATGCTTCTCAGACTATGTACAAAATGAAAAGGATGAAATAGAAAAATAAAATTAGATTAATCCTGTTAGTGTCAAGAAAAGAATGGCTATTTTTCTTCCATTTTCAATGTGCTCATGGACTATTTTACAAAATAAAATGGTGTGCATATGAAGAGTGCATACACTGTTATCGAAGTAAAGAACATTCTACTAACATTTGCCTGCTCATCTTGAATATTGTGTGACCTGCCACTGAAGAGATTTTACTATGCTTTTAATATTATTTTATTTGGGGAAAACTTCATGGAGATTAAAATATTTCTATGTCTATGTTTCAAATGTATTCACTTTTTGTCTGCTATAGACATGAATCACATTCAATAATTATTTGTTTCTTTTCCATTCCCCACACTAAACTATGAGCTCCTTAAGAAAATGCTTATTTATAAGCCCAATACCATTCAAAATCTGAGGGTTTTCAGGTATCTTCAATTTTCTAGATATGCATAATGATAAGTACAGAAATGGGAAGTTGGCATGACTTACTCTCCTTTGACTCATCCTTCTAAAGGAGGAAATGTGTTAGTTTTGAAGAATGTGGAAATCGATGAAGGAACAGTGATGTGAGAAAAAAAATTCTGGAGTTGTTATTTTAGAAAACATTAACTATAACATAAAAATGAGAGAGCTTAAAAGAACCAGTTTGTTTGCATGGATTCCGTCAGTAGCCTGCAATGCTACACAGGGATAGCACTGGTCGGATGTGACAGCGAAAAGAAGGGATGGCCAATCAGTGCTGAGAAGGCTGGCTGGGGAATCCAGGCAAGATAATAGGGAGGCACTATGGGAATAACCAGTATGGAAAGGAAATAAGAAATAGTGGAGTAAAACACTAGACCTCATAAAAGAAATAAAAAGTTTGGTGAAATTGAAGGTATAGTCATAAAATCAGGATATAACTGTGGGTGAGGATACTCTTAGAGGACTGGAAGATGAGTCTCTTCTGAAGGATAATAAATTTATAATGACTGAAAGACTGACAAGGAGAGATGCTGGGGGGAAATGACTGTTGATAAAAGTTATCTGCAAGCCATCATGACCTTGACTAAGGAAGCCAATGACTTTTGACTAATGTCCCTGAAGGGTTATCTAAAGAAGGGGACATGTTGTTAAAAAAAAAAAATAGTCCTCTAAGAGTATCCTCACCCACAGTTATATCCTGACCTTCAACAAAAACAGATGAGCTATTAAGGCAACAAAATTAATGAACTATGTTACCAAGTTGACTTTGATATCCCTTACTTTTATAGGTAATCTTGCCCCTAAGCTGTGGTTTGGCTTCAATAGGAGTCAAAAAGTTTCACTAGGAAGCCTTCATCTCAAACTATTGAAAAAACTTATTAACTAACACTTAAGTACAATTAAATCACTGATAAATGATGTCTATGACTGAAGTATTACCACCTGAAATTATGGCAATTTTCATCTACAGAAAAGTCTGTATATAAGAATATCATAAGACATTGTTTAAATTGTATAAAACTCTGAACATTAAAAGGAAATTATCACCATCTGCTAATATAAAGATATTCAAGGAATATATCATTGCAATATCTGATTTGGGGTATGATATAGTTGATGAACCTAAGACAGTTAGGGTTCAATTGAGATATACTGTGCATTACAAATGCAATAAATACATACTGCTTGAAATTTTCAGAGAGGCACATTAGGAGAAATAAGAATGAAATCACAAATGAGTTTAATGATAAGTTTTATTAAGCCAAATATATCCTAAATATTACTATTTTAATATTTAATAAACATATTTTCCAGTTTTTCCTACTAAGTCTCAATTTGCATTTATTACGTTTCAAAATCTCAGAAGCCACATGTGGTAAGTGGCTATCACATGAGATAGTGTAAAAGAAGACCATTACTGTTGCAAAACAAAGCAACAGAATATTACATTGATCTGGATGAAGAAAAAAATAATTTAATACTCTCTACATAATTCTTCAATTCATTATGTCAATAATGTCACTTGAGTTGGCTGTGAGTGCATATACATGTGTGGGTGTGCAACTGTCACCAAAAACAGTTAAGACAATTTATTGTACAATATTTCTCTAAGTGCATTTAGTTGTCACAATAGCTTTGCATAATTTAGGGTTCAATTTGATTTAATAATTAGGTACATTATAGGACTTCACATAATACTACAATACATTGTCACAAATAATGGTTGAGTAGGTATCCAATGATGTATTTACCAAGCAGAGCTATCAAATTTTTGTTTTGTTTTGGTATCATGGATCAAACTCGTGACCTTGTATTTGCCAAGCAGGTATTTAAGCCATTGAGCTAAATCCCCAGTCCGAGAACTACCAAATTATTTAAGAGCCAATCTTTAACATGAAAAATACCAAAGACAAAATTTAAATACTCTAGTAAAGACAGAGTAGCAATAACTTCAAATTTCAGGCAAGAAAAAAACTTTTGTTAAGAAATTCTTTTAATAATTTTGGTGAGCACCCTCTCACAGGATGCAAAACTTCTAGTTTAATATTTAAATCATTGAAAAAAAAAAAACAGCAGACAGAGTGAGTGTTATTTCTTGTATCTAGATGCCCCTCCCCAAAGCTTTGAGGAGCTGGGGTCATAGGTGGGGATTTTCAGAGGTGGCTGCATCTAGAGTATCTGACACTGAGATTAAGTGTGTGATACTGATATCAAGAATATGTAATTACTAAGTTAGACCACTGATTGGTTTGGCATATTTCTGGGAGTAGAAAATGGGAATTCAGTGCCTAGATGTGAGTGATACTTGCCCCAAGAGTGAGTAGACTGAATAGAAATATAATGAACAGAAAAAAGGTACTGGGCTTGCTGCTTCTTCACTACTTTTGTGCTTTGCTGCCTTCTGCCCAACAAGAACTGTTTCTCCTCTGTGATGCCCCTCTGCCAAATCACCCTGCCTTGGAGCTATCCAACTGTAAACTGACACCACTACTAACTGTGAACTAAATGAACCTTTCCTTCTTTAACTTTGAGAGTCAGGTATTGTGTCTCAGCAACAAGAAAAGTAACTAAGATGATGAGAATGTGAAAGGAGAAAGATTAATAAAGGACAGAAACCAGAAAAAAAGCCAGATAATTTTTAGGCAATTTACTTATATGTTTGAAACTTGAAATAAAAATAATCAAAAACAAATATTTGAAACAGGATTAAAATTTGGATTATCAATAAGACTTTGTCTGATAGCACAGATACATCGGGATGAAACAAATATTTCCATATTGAATTATTAAAAGTAGGCTAAAAATATAACAAAGCTTAGTGTAAACATTTAAAGTTCAACACAACGTTGATACATCTATCACTTTAAATGCCACCTGAAAACACAACAAAATTACAAATATAAAGGCTGTATCGCTGATGATCATAAGACTGACAGAGTAAACATACTTTTAAATCATTTCATCTTCATATAGATTCTTGAGATTTGAATGTGAGAGCATTCGGCATTTAGATAATATTTATTAAAGTTTATGACAGATTTGACTAGTTCTAGCAGTGTAGGCAAAGTAATTCAAGAGAAAAAGGTTTTCCTCATCTGTCAACCTATCAATTACTACAAAGAAGTCACGATGGTCCAGATGGCCTTGTGGTTGGTTTATATGAAAAACTGAAAAATCTAAAATTTGAAAATATTTACTATTGAAGATACAATGCAAAATTTTGTCTATTAACAAAATGTTAACACAGCACAAAATTAGTTGACTAACCAAAGGATAGCCGATACTGTGACATTGCTATTATTATTTGATAGTTCTAATAATTAGTTTTTTAGCTTTTTCCCTTCATCAAATGAGCTAAATTTAAGTATTTCAAATATAACATTAAATTGTACATTGTCAGTGAGTTTTTATATGTTGGCAAATTTCAGGATTGTGTTTTTAAAATATAATTTATTACTGTGGGTTTACAGTAAAATTCGATTGCTTTTTCCCTAGATTGCAATTACTTTAGCTCCATTATGATATTAATCTTCATGTTGGCATTAGTAAGCAAAATAGAGGTTCAATATCCGGTAACTTATAGTAAAAGTGATATTATGCATCTCTCCAAATCAGAATCCCTTTTGCTCTTTATTAAAATCATTTTATTGTTTATTGAAATCAAAAGAAAAATTGTAGGATCATTAGTGATTTAGCAATGCCAAAGTTATATAACTGATTCCTTTGCCTATATATCCCAGAAATATCTATGTATTAAAAGTCTTCAAACTGTGAAAAGTAATTATTTTTTATCAAATGTAGCCTACCAAGTATATAGCATTAAGAAACAAAAGCATATTATAAACATAAGTAAGACTAAGGCGTGACTGATGAAAACAATTTAAAATTATCTAGTAAATATCAAATTGAATATTTGACTTCCAAATCCTCATAGAAAACAAACTGTGCTATGTCATTTGCCATTTTTTAACCATGATGAATATTAAAGCAATTATCAGTGTAAGTATATATACAATTTAAAGTTATCTATGGCATAAGTTGTCATCTTATTTCTTAAAGTTTAATAGTTGTTAAAAAATGAATAATGTTATTTTCAACAGTTAAATTTCTCATTAACAACCTCGAATTTATTATAGTAAGAATGCAAAGAGAAAAACATGCTACATGGGAAAATTCCAAATGTATTTTGTTTTAAAAATACATTTAAAAAATTAAGTTAGTCGTTTTATGCACTAATTTGGGCTCTCTGGTGAATACAGTCATCTAAATTAATTGCATCAGTTCTAAATCTGTGCTTTACAATGTGGTAGCTACTAACCACATATGGCTCTTTAAACTTCATTTAAAATCAAGATTAACATGAACTGCATTTCAGCATTCACGTATGACAGGTTGCTAATGCATACTATACTGCAAAGCTCAGTTTTATGGGAGAATGATATCCTAGATTACTACTGATTCTGTGTGTGAGTAACATGTCAATTATGGTGGCACATGGGAAGGAAAATCTACTTCCAAATAGGCAGTTTAAAAAATATCGACAAGGCCATTCACAGACTAGGGGTAGAGAGGACAAACAAAGGACACATCAGCGAGCAAATGCAGCCTGGGAACCAGTGCCATGTGCGGACCCCCGCTGGACTGGAACAGCCAGACTACAGCCTGTTCCAGTGCACAGGCTGGCAAACAAGAAGTACCATCCCACAGCCCCCCGGTACCCCATAAGCAACCAGCTTATCTGGAGAAACACATGCTGTGATGACAGCTAGGGGATGAAATGCAATTGGATGCCTGTGGTGCTTTGGCGGTTCACTAATACTGTGGGTCTAGAGCCAGTGGTGTGATCATAGGCTCAGAGGATAGCAGTATGCAGTGTGGCATCTAGGGGGATCTCCTTCTGGGGTTGCAGCCATTGTTGATTCCCTATGGTCTTGTTTTGGAAGTCATATATGGTTTCCATTGTTTTGTTGGGTTGGGTTTTATTCTCTTTGTTTTATTTGATTATGCCAAGTCCAGTGGCAGGAACAGCTATTTTAAAGATAGCAAGATATATTGTGGTAGCAATTTTGGATTTGCTATTGGCTTGTTTGGAAGTCCTTTATTGCATTCATTGTCTTGTTTTTAGTGTTTCTATTCTATTCTGTTCTGTTTGATTTTTACTATGTCTGAAGTTATTGGCAGCTATTTTGAAGATATCAAAAGACATTATGGTAACTATTGTTGATTTTGTAATGTTTTTAGGCCTGTATTTGTTCTATTTGGTTTTATTCTATTTTATCCTCTTTAAAATAAAAAATTTAAAAATATATATAATCAAAGATCTCATTAGATCCTGTTTTATCCTCTTCAAAATAAATAAAAAATTAAAATAAAGAATATAGAGACAAAATAGCAATTGTGTTATCAAGAGTAGAAAAGAAGAGAAAATTTATAAGCATACAACTTATGTACTTTTTCCCAATGTTATTTAAAACTGAACATAATTGGAGGGTTAAATGGAACTAAAATTTAAGCAAAAGAAAAGCAGAAAAATGGATGTTGTCAAACTAATTTTAGTCCAAAGTAGGGAATAAGCCATATATGAATGGCCAAGACATAAAAAAAATCTGGACAAGAATTTTCAGGTATAAAAACAGAAACAATAAAATCAAATATTTTCTCAAGGTCCATCAACTACCAAACAAGCAAAAATTATTCTTTACTTGTGCCAACAGATATCAAACAAAAATAGATTATTTCAGTGATGCCTCATCAACTTCTAACGCACATGACAGATCATCATTACTTTTTGCCAACTATATTCCTGTGATTATCTCTGTCTTTCCTTTGTTCTATTATATTCTACTTGGTTCAAATGAAGAGATAGCCCCTAATAATAAACTGGAAAGAAAATAGCCATCTGCAGTATTAAAATCTAACTTCAGAACAACTAAATTGCTCTAGCAAAGATCTTCTTTGTATAACTACCTGTAAAACTAAGCACCATTTTGTAAAGAGATGAAAGTATTTAGAGTCTCAGTATAGATATTCATTGGTATCAGTGGCACACTGGGATACAAAACCACAATGACCAAGCATACAAGGAAAAAAATAATTTAAAAATGATAAGTGTTTGAGGTATAGACTTCAAAATAGATTGGATGAATATCCTCATGAATATATATAAAATTAGAAGAAAAATAGAAATTATAGTAAAAATACAAATGGAACTTCTTAAACAGAAACATGCAGAATGCAAAATTTGTAAACTCAATAAAAGATTATAGACACAACTGAAAAGAGAATTTAAAAACCAAAATGTCAGAAGAAAATCATCAAACTGCCACTGGGAAAAACACCATGTAAGATAGAATATATGGGACATAGATGACAGCAAAAGTTTCAGCACAGCTGTTATAAAGTGCCAAGGCCTAAGAAGGAACCCTAAAAGCACTACCTGAAGAGACAATAGATAAAAAACTTTCCAAGATTAATGAAAGAAACAAATTCAAGAAACCACAGATTGAGGAAGTACTTTGAACTACAAGAAACTAGATTTATTTAAAATCTTCCTACAATATAAACTCCAGGATTAGATATTTTTCTTTGTAAATAATTCAAAACATGTATTTAAATAAAATCATTAATTCTGCCCGATAAGGGGAAAATTATGTCAACACTCATTTTATTAGGTCAACATAGCCACAAGATCAAAACCAACAATAATACAGCAAAGGAAAACTAGAGTCAAACTTGATTATGGATGCAAGCTTAAAAATTCCCAGAATTAGGTGCCAGGGAAGAAATGAAAGGTGGAGCATGGAATATTTTAAGGCAGGAAAGTGGTGGTACTATAATGGTGGATATATGTGATTACACATTTGTTAAAATCCTTAGGATGTACAACATCAAGGTTAATATAAACATAAACTATGAATTTATGGGATTATATATATATATATTTATCAGTGCAAGTTCATTAATAGTGTAGAAGACATCCTTCTGGTGTGACATATTAATAATGACACAGTGTGCACATATAAGGGGTGATTGAAAACTATGGAGAATGCTTACATGGAAAGAAAATTTTTATTTCAGTTAAAAATACACTACTGTTAATCATCCTCACAATACTCCCCATCAGTTCAAACACACTTACCACTCTTTCCACCTTCTGAAGCAGTTCTGGAAGTCTCTTGTGAATGTCTTTATGACACTATGGTGCTTCCTCGTTTACCTTACTCAGCTAACTAGGCGCTATGTGGCTTCTTGTTTATCCTCAAAGTCAAGAGGATCATGAAAGGTAAATGCTTTGTGCAATTAAAGACACATAAGAGGACTTCCAAATTTGCTTCAGAAACTGGAAATAATGATGGGGTAAGAATGCTCAAAACAAGGAAAATAAGAGGGGTATTTTGAGGAGAATTAATGGATATATGTATTTTCCTGTAACAATTTCTTAAACATTCATCATATTCATAACTTGTATGCAGGGAGACACAGTACAGCACATAAGAATGTTGTACTTTCCACTAAATTTTGTTGTAATCTAAAACTGCTCTAAAAAGAAGGTTTATGGGGCCAGGGATTTAGCACAGTCACTTAAGTGCCTGCCTAGAAAGCACAAGGTCATGAGTTCGATTCCTGGTACAAAAAAAAAGAAGGTTCAGTTAAAAGCTTTAAAGAAAATAGTAGCATGTTGAGTACATTTATATTTGAAAAGATATCAACAAGACAGTGCTTATTTAAGACTATAAAGATGGTTTGACACTTGAAAAATCAACCGCCATAATTCACATTAATATGCTACAAAACTATAGAAAAAAATCACATGACAAACAGCTGAAGAAAAAGCATTAGGTAAAATCACAAACATTAATAATAGAAAAGAACTTTGTTAATTAATTTTAGAAAATAGTTATAAAATAAGTACTATGTTAATGATTAAAAATGTTTTACATAATGGCATTGGATATTTTCTCCCCAATAAGATACAAATGCCCTTTACTATCATTTTTATTCAAGATAGTACTGAAGGTCCATACCAATATAGTTAGAAAAAGAAGTTCACAGGGATTTTTTAAAATAAGACATAAAACGGATACTATTAGCAGACATGATTCTGTAAAATAAAATCTATAAAATTATGTATGAAAACACATTAAAATTAATAAGAGATTTGAGACCAGCCCAAAGTGGGTCATTATGAAGACACAATTTTCCTTTTTTATGTATGAAGTCAAAACAACTAAGTGCAAATTTAAATACCACTAATTTAACATGAAAATAAAATTTCTTAAAATATATCTAAGATAAACAAAGTGCTCCTACAGTTATCCAAAAATCATTAATATGAGTTATTAAAGACCTTACAAACTTAAGAGATATAATATAATCATGAATATAATAACATGTTAACACATAAATTTAATGTGCTAACAAGAAGAAAATGTCAATAAATGCTACCACACCTCTCTTCTGTCACCCTCTCCCATCTCTCCCCTTCAACTTGCAGACTGATATTAAAAATCTTTATAAAAATGATATGAGCCAAGCATTGACAAAATTGAAGAACAAACTTGATGCATTACCAGTATAGGTCAAGACCTGCTATAAATCTACAGTTATATATACATGTGTTAGTAACACAGTAGGGACAAATAGGTCAGTAAAGCACAATAAAATCCAGAAACAAACCAAGAATTTGTAGTCACTATCATGACAGAATTTGTGCTCCACAGCAATGGGCAAAGGATGGTCATTTAAATAAATAGAAATTGGTTAATTGGATACACATAATGAAAAAATAAAACTGTATGCTTGCTTTACATGATAAAAATCAATTTTGGGTCGATTATAGCAAGTTAATGAAATAATAAACTTTCTCAAAAATGACATAGAAGAGTAACTCCTGAACTTCAAGTAAGTAAAAAATCTTAATTAGGAAGCAAAGTAGTACTAAGTATTAATGGAAAACTTGATCAAACACACATCTTTTCATCCAAAGTCACCTTTAAAATAATGAAAGAGAAATTCAAGCCATAAAGTAGAGAAGATTGTAATATATATAATCAATAAAGAACTTGGATCCATAACATAAGAAAAACTAAGGATTAACATTTTCTGCATTTTCAAAACATAGATAAATACTTCACAAAAGAGAATCTTCATATGGGTGATAAAATATTAGAAATTTGGCAATGCCATTAAAACCCTGACATAAAAATTGAATAATAATGAGATATTACTATACAACAATTAGAATGAGTAAAATTTAAAACTCATAAAATCCTGTTCCAGTGAATATGTGGCAGTTAGAACAATCATAACCCATAAATGGGTAGATAAATTTTTGTGACAGCTTTGAAAATCTGTTCAACATACTTATAATCTAGACATTACACTCATATGCCCAGTAGCAATACCCAAATGGCATCTACTGCATATTGGAAACAAAGACATAGAATTCAATCTTTTGTAGCTAAAATGTAGAATGGTAGTTACCAGGGGTGGTGCAATTTAAGAAGAGCAAGTTGGAAGCTGTTGGTCAAAGGACACAAAACTCAATTAGATTAGATAAGGGGGAAAATTCAAGATTTCTACTGAACAATATGGTTACAATATTTACCAATATGTTCCTGTAAAAGGTTAAGGGAAAATGTACAATGTTCTTAAAACAAATAATTACAGCTATGTGAGGTTATACATGGAAATTAGATTTAGTTATTTTCATTTTATATACATATATACACATATGAAAATCAATTTGAGTTAGATTATAGAAAGGTAAAATGTATTGGTAATTACATATAATATTTACTGACTATTAAAACACAGAATACTTAAAATTCAAGCAACTGTAAAATAGATAACCTGATATATTGTCGAATTTGGAGTTCTGTGGATCAGAACATTACTATCTCAAGACTCAGGATTTTTCAGCAATATTTCATTAAGTAATCTTACTATTCCTTTGTCTCTTACATTTCTTAAATATCACAGTGTTAATACATTCTTACTTAGTGGTTTCTCCCAAAGAATGTACACTGTCTTCATTATTTTTTCCAATGTTCTTTTTAACTGTCATTTCAACAGATCTATAATCACATTCATATATTCATTATTTCACCTTACCTAGTTACTATTAATATCTTAATTTTATTTTTAATATAATTGATTGAGTTTTCAGCTTCAAGGATTCTATTTGCTTCTTTTTAATGAATTCTATCTCTGCTTTGGTTCTTTTTAATGAGCTCTGTCAAATTTCTCGGATCATGAATAGTTTCCCTGACTTTACTGAATTTTCTCTGTATTCTCCTGTTTTCCTACATTTCCTTAACATCATTGTTTTGAAATATTTTTTCAAGTACTCATAAATTTGTTTCTTTGGTGTCAGTTACTGAGGAATAATTATGTTCCTTTGGCAATGTCATATTTCTTTGCTTTTTCATGTGCCATGCATTCTTGCTTTGATGTCCGTGCATCTGGTAGTGCAATTACATCCCTCAGGTTTTGCAGAGTGGCTTTTGTAAAGGAAGATTTCCTCCTGCACATGGACCTGAAGATGCTGGTTTGGCAGAGGACTATGGCTCTGGTTCCATGTGGGGGCAGTGATGTGATCTCTACAGCTTCTTCATTTGTGAACAACATTAAGAAATGACTATAAATGCTTCAGTAGTTTAGGATGATGGAGTTTCTATAGAGGCGATGAAGACGTCAACTTCAGGGATCTTCCTGTTCTTTTCTTTGACACACTGGGAGGTTCTGTTCAAGGAATCGCTCTTGTTGTTGAATTGGACATAACCCACAGTCATTCACAGCAACATAAGGATCCAGGGCACAGAGGCTAGAAAGGATCATGAGAGCCAGATTCCTGAATTTTGAGTCATGAAAAACTACTGTGGCACCTGGGACTTTAGGCTCAAGTTCACTGTCTTGCACCAGAGAAATTTAGTTTTCCCACTGAGCTGGCGTGTTTTATTCTTCAGCATATCCTATCAGTTCAGGCCTGGGGAGTAGCTGGGTTCCTGAGATGTAGGACACAGCTCTGATGTGGCTCCAGGAAGGACAAGGTGTTTATTGGCTTGAAGTCCAGGAAGCAGGAAACAGCTATAATTTAAGACTTCAGATCCTCTAGACACAGTAGGCAACTCAGACTTCAAAGATGAAGTATTGTGTACTGTTGACTCTGGACCTTGAATGTGGCAAACAGCAGTAGGTCAGGCTTTATGAGGGTTGGCACCACAGTGGCAAGTACTAAGGAATGGCAAGATGCCACTGTGATGTCAGTCCTGCGTGTTAACAGTGCAGTTGCCTCACTTGTCCAGACTTCAGGAGGCTAATCCAGTTCCATGGATGGAACTCTATGGGTATTCAGACCGCACAGTGGGATGACATAGCTCAGTTAGGTCTCTGATTCTCTTAGGTGTGAGGCACTAGTTTGACTTGGCTCCAGAAAGAGCAGCTACATAGGTCAACAGAGCCTCTGACTCCCTGAGAGTAAGGTGTCAGGTCAACTGTGGTATTGGGGGTAGAAACATTCAACTATGCTGTAGCGCCCAGAAAGTGCACGCTGCCTCCGATGGGGTGCTCGACGTGTAAGTACTCTGGTCACAGAAGACTTTTGCTCTTCAGGTAACGTGGTGCTGCCATAGCTGTGTACTAAGGGTTGTACTGCTCCGGAAATTCAAGGCTCCAGGTTTCTGGGGAGCAATATACCACTTTAGCTTGACCCTAAGGGGAAGTCCCATCCCTGGGGACTGGGATGGAAGATCCAGAGTGGATCTTTGTGGCTTGGCCCACGGTAAGGAATAGCAGCAGCTGTGTTTGGAGGTGGTGTGCTGCAAGGTGGGTTATGGTAGCTGAACCTCAGGAATGCAGGTATGCAACAAGTCCTTACCCAGATTAGAGTCGCATTGCAACAGCAGATCCATTTCCAAAACTGTACAGAGCTGTAGCAGCATAGGTCACAAGAGCAGGCTTCAGCAGTGGAGCAGAATGCACTGTTGACTCCTCTCTGTGGATAGCTCACTTGGTAGACTTTGTAAATCCTCTTAACTGGGCTCAGATCCTATAGGAACTACAAGCATCTCCAGTAGTGACACTAAAGGTGTCCATGGTGTTGATGGAGGCTGCTGGATCCTCTTGCTTTACCTTTTCTCTACCAGGAGAAGTCTCCCCTGTATCTGATCAAATTCCAACTGACACAATGGAGTGACCAGAGGTAAAGCCTTTGCGTCCCTTCTCTATGCAGTTATCTTGGGTTCTAGGAAAGTTGTTCTGGTCCTTTGGTGGTTTCCAGTGCTCTAGTTCAGTTACTTTGATTAAGACTATGTGTTAAATTATTGTTTAGGGCTCCTTTGTGTAGGGAAAGAGCACTAAGAGCTGTTAGTCAACCAAACTGCTGATATCTCGATACCCTAATATATATTCTCTACTGATTACATTGGCAGTAGAGAATTGTTTCTCAGTAGAGAAACAATTGCCTATCTTAGCTTTGCAGTTTTCAAATAGCTTTAAGAAGCTGCTGGCACAAGGTTCACTGCTTACATTTGTGAGAGTTTCTATCATCCCTAGCTCTTCATACTATTCTAGGTTTGGCCACAGGCATAAACATACTCAGGATTACTAGACATTTCCAACTGACACTCTCAATAGCACAATAACAAGAGTTCTGACATTTTCTATCCTTGCCAGAAAGGGTTACTGTTAGATATTTCAATTTTTGACTATAGGATGGGAGAAAAATGCTACTGCACTTAAATTCACATTTCTTAAGTATTAGTGAGTATGAAGTTCTTTTAATGTTTTATGCTACTCTAATTGTTTCTCTACGAGCTATTCATTTTGCCCAGTTATTTATTGGATTGTTTTCTTTTCTTAGTGATTTGTAAGAGTTCTATATATATTTTGTATCTTAGTTCTTTAGTGGTCATATATATTACAAATATCTTGATATATATATATATGTATATATATAATTTATCTTTTGGTAGACAATTGTTAATTCTAATACAGTTAAAGTACATAAATATTTTCCTTAACATTTTGTGATGTATACTTTAAAAATTATTCCTGAAGGAAAAATACATTAAAATAATCTTATATGATTTCTTGTGAAAGACTTTGTTCCTTGTTTTATAATTTTAGTGTCCTCAATACAGCTTTCATTCATTTTATATGGTATACGGTAAGAAAATAACTTTTTACTCCATGCATATCATTTATTTTAAAAATCTATATTTGCAGTTCTCTCTAAGCCACTTCCATAAATTCATTTCCACAGCACTGACCATTTGCTCAGCTCCATTAGTCTATTTATTGACCCCTAGTCTGATACTAGCCTCTTATGTGGAAGGATTTTATAATAAATCATGGCATCTAATAGGACACAACTCTAACTGCACATCTAGTCAAAGTTCCTAGTTCTCTTTACAGTGCAGAGACTAGCGTGTTACCTTTTGAACAAACAACTTCTCAGCATTTAGTTATTACTAATGTGTTTGTTTTGACTTCTATCTAAATACAAAGTCTCATCAAAATTATTATAAGAAATAACCACATAAATGCAGCTGGGTGTGACGGTGCATGCCTATAATCTCAGCACTCGGGAGGCTGAAGCAGGAGGATCCTTTAGAGTTCAAGACTAGCCTGGGCTACAAAGTGAGCTCAAGGCCAACCTGAACTGCCTGGAGGAACCCTGTTTCAAAAAGACAAAAAAAAACCAAACAAACAAACAAAAAAAAAAACCCTACATAAATTCATCAACATATCTTACCAATTTTTACTATTACATAGTTTATGTCCCAAGCCATGGTCCTACATGTAACTTTTTCTTATGTAAGTCTTTGAATATTCGGTTGGCTTATGAATTTTTTCTACTTTGGCCTAACCCTTAAATACTTTTTTCGTTTGTTTGACAATTCTCCTTGAGCACTTTACTGCATCGTCTTCTGTATCTGTGAGTATTGGTTTGACATGTTAAACCTCTGGTGATTTTACAAATCTCTCTGATAGTTTACTGCATGTTCTCCATAGTCTGAATTGACATTCTGAGAGTCAAAATGACACTCCAATGTGAATTTGCTTATAATTATTTTGTTTGGTGCTTGGATAACACTTTCCATCTGTGATTCACGTTTTCCTTCAATTCTCTTAACAGTATTAATTACTGGCTTAATCTAATTTTTAAAATTTTAACAATCCTTCTATTCTTCTGAAATTCTTATTGGAAGCATTTTTATTTCCTTTGTCCTAAATTTTCTTAAATGTTCTTTTGGACTCACTATTTACTTTCTCTCTATTCTGCATCCTGGAAAATTATCTTAATTCCATCTTATAGTTCTTAATAGTCATTGATTATGGCCATATATTTAATTTATTTTACATTGCCCATTACATTTTAATTTTATTTTCATAAACCATTCTATTATGTAAATATTATTATGCTATTATTTTATTACTTTCAAAGTACTTATAAATATAAGTACTATATATATATGTAATTTTAAAAGTTGACATGATTATAATATGCAATTGCTTTCTTTTGAAATAAATCCACGTTGTACTGCTGGTTATAAAGCATTAGATATCTTTGTGAGTTATAGAATTGTATTTTTCAGTGTCTTTTTGAAAGAGTGGTTTTTTTGTTTTATCTCTCTCACTCAGACTTCTTCCTATGTTCCCCCTTTCTGTCCAATAGATGTACGAGTGACATATTCCTCCCCCAGAGGTCCAAAGTTAAAGTGGGAGTCCAAATTTCTTAATCCAAAGTGACAAGTGGAATATCACAGATGATGTTTCAAGATGACAGATGGGCAGGTTAGTGCTGTCTCCAGTTGTGGAACTGTTCCCTGTCTCACTCAGGCCCTCGAACCAAAGCTTGATGTAAGTCACAGTCCCAGGAAGAAGCTGAGAATGAGGATTACCAGACTCTTCTTGTGCGTGGAGCGTAACATTCAGACTCTCCCCACTCTAAGCTGTTCTGCTTCTGCAGTGAAAGCAGGAGGACCTCCAGCCCTCACCGTGCTGTCAGCGCCTGCTTACTCACAGAACAAGCCTGGGCCTCAGATAGCCTCACCACTTTACAATGTATTCCCTTTCCAGTCCACAGATACATTTACCTTCTGTGAGGCTCATCTCTGACATTCGGTACTTTCTCTTCGGTATTATCTCTCATAGCTAAATAATTGGAAAAGAAGGGTGGCATCAAAGTTAAAGTACCGTGAAATCTTCAAGTCTCAGCACTGAGTGTTGTTCTAACTTAATTAAAGTTAAACCGGAAGAATACTGGAAAATAAATCACTCTGACACACAAAATAAAAAAGGTGAATTGCAAAGCAAAAGATAATAATAATAATTAAAGAGGTTCATTCTATGTTAAATTTTTGAAGTGGTTTGCTTGGACCATGTCCTTTCAAATGTCATTTTATCCTTGTACTATTACCATCTTTATCTTGCAAAAAAACAGCAACAAAAAACTTAAAGAACAGTGAGAAATTATACAATTCTCCTGAAGTCGCCCGAATACAAAATGGTGGATATGAAGCCAGTGAGTCTAACTCCAAAAAATCTAGTTATGCTGCTACCTACTCCCAACTTAGCTTAAAGCACCCCTGTAATACTAAAGATGTCATTTAATTTGTTATTTTACTTCATATGTGAAAAGATAATTACATTAAATCATTTATAAAATAGTTTTCTAAATTTGAGCCCAGCCTGGAAAACTTAGCAAGACCTGTCTCAAAATTTCAAAAAGCCTGAGACTATTGCTCAGGATGAAGGCCTTGGTTCAATCCCTAATACCACCCCAACACACACACACACACACACACACACACTCATTTATTCCATTAATGACAAAATGTTTGGGGGCACATTACTTTCTTAATTATCCCCTAATAATAAAAGTATACCTATGTTACTTAGTTAAGAGGAAGTGTTCTACTCAGATTGTCTGTTTAGTTTCTTTACAGTTACTGATTCTAACTTTTCTCTTCCATAAAATGAGGTGTATCACAATTTCTACTTACAACAATGCTGTGATAATTAAATGAGATAAAAAGAGTACTGTATCTGGCACATAGCATGTGACCAGTATTTGCTTATTAAGAATGGTACTTGCCTATTTAATGGTTGTTTTAAAATCGAACTTTCTCAATAGTTTAAATACTTCTACATTATTAATTTAAAGCAGACATATGCATCCTCATGAATAATCTAGGTACCCAGAGAGAGTGGGCTGTGATCAGGGAAAATATTTTCTGTTTGGTTTACATTGAGATCTTATATTCATGTCACACATATTCATTTGATTGGAGGGATAATTCAGTATTGTGTGGAGCACAACATCTAAAAGCCATAGGCAAATGGGAAAAGATGGTGAAAATAAAAGTGAGGCTTTAGCTTACTTGTCACACAACTTCATGCTCCACGATCAGGGTTAATTTGTCAGGAAAGAGACACGACTAGGAACTAAAATCACTGTCTTCTCTAAACCCCTGCAATTGCCTTAAGGTGTGCAGCCCATATATGTTCTATGACACCCTTGTCAAAATTGATTTTTCTGTCCTTTGGGCTGAAGTGGAGAGAAATAAATTGAAATATGCTAAATGAAGGAACAAAGAAATATATGACTCAAATAGTGCAATGACAGATTCATCTTGTAAACAGCTTTTAACAAGAGTGCATGTTTTACACTATAGATATATTTTAGTAAATTCAAATTTGTTTTGAAACATAAAAAAGGAAAAAGAGAGACAGATAAAACCAACAGCCTGGCCCAAACTGAAAGCTATGTCTGCAATTTAATGTATTTTATCTAATTTAATTGCCTTGCGTCTCATCTACATAAAATTCAAATTCACTTGCATTTACCTAAAAAATTCCAGCTACTTAAATTTGAGCTCACTTTAGACTTGAAGAAACTACAAAATCTCTTCTTTCAGTTTATGTTAGCAGTGACCCACATGGAAGAGTTCAATGAGAACCGATGTTGGAAACTGCCTTGAAGATACAAATTGCTATAATTATCTTTGAATATACATATCATTAAACTAGAATGGAAGTCAATAAACCAGCACAAAAATATCTCAATTATGTACAGTACATTATTACAAAACAAAAGTGAAATCGTTTCCTTTACTCTTTCAACAAATGTAATTTGGACTATAATTTTCACATTTTATCTGTATACATGAATTCAAATAATATTTCCCTCCATTGAAACCATTCTCCTACTTTCAAATGACAGTTAGATGCTGAGATAACATGTATTTTAAGCCAAAATCAGCATTTTTCTCTAAGGAAAATATAAGCATGGTAGTGAAAGAAGAAAATTGTTTCAGCAAGATTTGAACTGAAATAAACATAATGGGTTATTTAAAAATGTCTAGGATACAGTTAAAATTCTATTTCAACGTTCTATTTAGAAGCCCAATTCCTAAAATGCTTCGAATTTTCTGACTCTTCCTATAGAGCTAGCGAAGTAGGAGAAAAAATACAATGCTCGGTTACTCATTTTGATTGCTGTTTTTAATGTAATTTGCCCTGCGCATCCTACCTCACCTTGTCAGAGAGTACTGCTTCCCCAGGGCTGCCCCAGGGTCCTGTTGACGGATTGCTCTAATTGCAGTCGGTGCTGTAAACAAGGCAGCAACTCCATGCTCTGCAAGTACACGGAAATAAGCGCCAGCATCTGGTGTTCCCACAGGCTTCCCCTGCAATGAGATTCATTTAAAATGCCAACTGGTACAATGCCTCATAGTTCATTGACAGTTCAATAGTTACACATTTAACACAGCAGTATTAACAAGACTAGGTTCTCAACAAATCTTAGTTCTTAAATATTCCCATGTTATGGAATAAATAAAGCTAACCAAATACATCAGATGTTTGCTTCTTCTCTGCATCCTAAAAGCTTGTTTCCTTTGAAAGATTAAAAAAGAAAAAACCAAGAATACATATTATGCTCAAACTAAGAACAGAAAACAGTCTTTTATTTGCCAAGAAATTAAACATATTAGCTAGGTTTGGTGGTACATGCCTATAAATCTCCCAGCACTCAAGAAGCTGAACCAGGATGTTTGCGTGAATTTAAGGCCAGCTGGGATACATAGTGAGTTCAAGGCCAGCCTGAACTACATAGCAAGGCTTTATAAATAGATTGCTAAATAAATAAATATTGCTCTGTGTGGTTCATTAAATGAAAGATATGGTTATTTTAGCATGAGCATTTTTTTTATGCTCACTGTTAAAAAGGATACAAGCAACACTCAAATGTTTGACAAAAGACAAAAAACTGAAATCACAGTGATTCCTCAGCAAATTCCTTTTCAGTCAAATGTTTTAGTTCAGGGAAAGTAACTTTTATGCATTAAAGAATGTCTATAACATGTAACAAAATGTATGTTTTCCATAAGCCTAAAATGCTATTTTACGTTGGTTTGAAAAATCATGAGTTTTTTTTTTTTTTTTTGGCAAGTAATACAATTTAAAAAACAAAAAAAAAAAATTGATACTTCTACAGATAAGGAAATGAGCAAGTTGTAGGAATACATTAAATTCTGTAAGCATTCTAAGTGACTCATAAAATCTGTCTTGACCTCCCATACCCTTTGATTCTGCAACTGATCCTCACGATCACTGTTCCCAAAACAAAATGCCTCATACACATAAATCATAGTAAATCCCTTTTGTAATGTTGATATGTAAAGAAAAGGAAAACCATTTCTTAGATTATTTCTTGAAGATTTAAATGTATTAAAGTATGCAATGAGTTTCCGTAAGATGAGTAATCATATTTATATTCACTGAAATTCTCTGACCAAATTCCCCATCTGAGTTTCTCATGAATCTGGAAAACACATAGGAAACTCTGAACTAAGGCAAAAAGAAAAGTTTGCCATTAGGAAATACAGAGATCTTGTCACAAAAACAACAATCAAGGAACCAAGGAACAATCAGTGAACCAAGGAAAATATGACGTAGACCATGAATGACCTATAATTTAGATTTAATATCCATTTCTAACTAGACATTTGATAGGTACTCTTTAGTTTTTATTTTTAAATGATTGTCCTTAATGTTCTTCAGTGTAATTATGTTCCCTCTCTTTAAAAAATAACATCTTTAAATGTTTTTTAATACCCAAGCCTTCTCTTTTGCTCCTGCAATATCAAAATAGTTTTTATTGTCACCAAAAACTCATTTATATTATCACTTTGTCCCAAAAGTACTCAATCTCAATTGATTTCAGTACTATTTCATACAGGTCAACACTTTCAAATAGTATCAAATATTACCATATACAATCCAGCAATGTATGTATATAACTTGACTCACAAACTGTGAAGTCTTCAGCACGTCAGAAATGATTCAACAACTTTGTTCTTTCTAACAGCGTGAGGTACACATTTGACTTTAACTTCTTTGCTATGTCTTAGACAGCAGTGAGTCCCTTAAGTACTAGACTGTGACTTGTGAACCTTGATCTCACCCATACAAAATGATTTATTAAAAAGTCTTATGCAATTGACTTGCTCTGTCTATACTTCTATCTTTTTTTGCCTACTAAATAAGAATAAATCACTTGGCCAACATTTATGGATAAACTACCAACATTCAGATAATATTTCAAATTAATTTGACCACCACATAAGAAAGATATTTTGTATCCAATTGAAGTTGAATTCTAGTACAGTGCTAATACCATGTTATTATAGACAGGAAAGCTAGGTAGAAATAGTCCAGGTAATCAGATACAGTCTAGGACCAGGAGAAAGCCAGAATAAAGGAGAAACACATCTCCACTGTGGCCAGAGACATCTGTTGGTGACCAGGCTTCAAGATAAAGAATAAGTGACCCACCCTGTATATTTGATAGACAAACACCAAGCCTAATGAAGCCTAAAACAGACATTAGTTACCCAGTAGGTGACCAAGACCTCTGGACCTATCATATCATTTCCAATTTTAGTATATGTGCTGCTGAAGTGAGCAGGACCCATAATTTCTTTCCATGTATCCTAATTACATGACTTTTATCCCCATTGGATTACTAAGTAACTGTAACCCTTTTTAGTTAATTGTAGCTATAACCCACATCATACCCACGTGGGTAATGCTCTATAAAATTTCCCTGTAAGGTGGGGTCATCAGCAATCCATTTGAGGCCCCTCTTGCCTCTCAGGAGTTATACATCTCTTACTCAATAAATACTTCCTATTCTTAACCTCCATTGTTTCTAGAATTCATTCTTTGATTTAAAGAACACAGCGAATCAGACATCTAACAGGTTGAGAGACATTTTCTTATACATCTCCTGCATCATCCTGTAACAATTAGACAATAACACTATATACTTATAAAAGTATCGTAATGAAAATGCAATATCATGAACATCTATCTAAATAAAAGATGCAATTTAATGCCCTTTGAAAGCTTTCAATTAAGTATACTTAATGGTAACAAAAATGATAGGTTAAGTGCTAGAAATATTATTTTAAAATTATAGCATACTTTTTATACATAACATTTTAACTGACCTATTCCAACACAAAGTTTCATCTAAATTATATTTACTGAACATAACAATCATAACACAGAATGACTATTAGGACTCTAAGGAAGTGATGTACTCATCGTGTCTCATAATGTTCCTTTGTAAGACCACTGAATTCAGAAAAGTTCAGCATATTTTGCATTTTATCATTAATTTCCAAAAACATAAGTTAGCATCACAAATAAAGTATTTTCCTATTTTAAAATTATTTTAATGTTTATATATTTTACTTTTTATTTTCTTAAAAAGTTTCTTTAACATCAAATTTAATTAACTAAAAAATTACAACATCACAGAAATTACTTTTTCCAAAAAATTGCCTGCTGATTAACAAATATTAAGTCTGAATGGTATAAACACTTCAGGTAACATGAGGCACAGCAAAAAGTATGTTTCATCAGAAACCACTGTTCACATATCAAAAAGCTATAATACAATTGGTAGTGATAGTATAGTCATTTGTCTAGCAAATATTTATTACATATGTACTATGTGCTAGATTTTATTTTAAATTTTTGGAATAATTTTGTGAATAATCTAGCTAAACTTCTGCTACAATGGAATTTATATTTTGGCAACTAAGGGTATGCGTGTGTGTGTGTGTGTGTGTTTCTGTTTGTGTGTGTATTATGAAGACTTCCATAGCAGATGCCACAAGCTATTCATGTCTATGAAGAGACAAAACACAGTAATAACATAGAACTGATATGTTCCTACTATCTGTCACCATTATAGTCTCAGAAAATGCAAATAAACCTCTCTGAATGTTTTGTTACAGACAATAAAAAAGTGACTCAATGGTTTATTCTCATTATTGAGCACTTTTCTACTCCTCAGGCATGAACACAGGTAAGCATGCACAGTTACAGTATCTCTTTACAATGCTTTTGAAAATAACTAACAGCATACTAATCATAGTTTCTACCTGTAGAAAATGACACTGATTCCAGTACTTGTATTTTCAATAAGAAGCACTAGCCCACACAATATTCCATTTAAAAGTAATATTTTAAGACCATGGACGGTGGAGATTTTATACAGAAAGCACACCAAGAGCAGTAAGGAAACAAAAGGCACCAACGCGAAATCTCTTCAGATTCAAATCCATTGCCATCTGAGGGGAGAATGTCACCATTTGCTTTTTAAATTCCCCTTCCCAAAGCTAAAGTCTATTTTATTGGTTGCTACCTAAATAATACAGACCAAATGATGAAGCAGAGCTACTAAGCCTCGGCTGTTACAAGTCTTGCAATTTTAACATCAGTTCTAAAAGACATATCAACTGCCTACCATCAGCTGGATTTATGATGTGGTTAATGATGGTACAAAGCACAAGAACCAAGATACTTAGAAAATACCTTAAAAATAACTCCTATAATGTTCTACCACTTAAGACACGATGCATTAATGTTAATGGATGACAAGCCCTTGATTAAAAAGCCAGGTAACATCTCCGTTTCCCACATGTTTCCTACTGGTGTTAAATTTTCAACATAGGAAAGTAGCGAAATACAAGCCCTTAGGAAAAGAAAGGAATGCTTAGAAATTCAAGTTAAATCTTTGAGCAAATAATTAACAGCTTTATGATAATCCTATAATGTGGCTTATGCAAAGCTGGAAGTCAATGCTGCTTGGAGTCCTTTAGATTCAGACATAAAAAATTTTTTGAGTCAGCTATGGTTTTTGCCTTTCTGTGCACACACATCAGAATTAGAAATACATCTCGTCTCTTTTTGAACGCTACTTTTGCGAATGTCACCCAGGGCATGTTTCGCCGGCAGTTCTGAGGGGAAGACAGCAGCATCCCTGTCGAGTAGGACTGAATTTCATTTCAGCAGACAGGTGCCGCAGAGCGTTAGCTTGTTTATTTCGGAACAGTGATGACACTGGCAATAGCATTTGCTGAGTTCCTCCGAGGTGTTATGTATTTCTATCAAGGCATGGGTGTTTGGGCTGCAGCATGTAAACCAAAGACTTACTAACACATTCACAATTCCCTAAGACATACCAGGCAGTTAAAAAATCAAAATGTGGAATAGTATGGGTACTATTTGTTTAATGTAATTTGTATAAAACAGTGGAAAAGACATTTATTATACATGAAACAACTAATGAACATAAGAATTTAATGACCTTCATGGTGGAGAAACTTGAAAGCTGAAAGCTTGGCATTATTTAAATCATGTGAAATTTCTAATTTTTAAGTTAAAATTGGACAAACAGCAGTTTCTCATCTTTCAAATCAATATTCTGTCTCCTCTTACGATAATTCCTCTTTACTTTCTCCTTATACTATGTCCCACGGAGGTGTAGCTCCTCAGGTTTTGCTCTTTCTCTTTCTTTACTTAAAGACATACTCTGGCTTTCTGACCTAATAAAGTACGATTTCCTGATGGCCAAAACCTCAATTTTACTGTTATGAGATTTCAGTTACCCAAGGTCAAACATAGAACAAAAATATTATCAGAAATGTTCAGAAATGAGAAAAACATAGAATTTAAACTGAGTAGAATGATAAAATCTCATGAAATCTCATGTATCATGCCTGATACACAAACCATTCTTTTATCCAGTCTATTTCTGGTGTATACACTACCCATTTATTAGTCATATTAGGATGTGAATTTATTCTTTCTCCCTTCTGCTCTTCAGCCATAGGGAGACAGTGTTCCTCTTCGTGGAGGATGCAGCAAAAATATACCATCTTGAAAACCAAAGCACAAACTAGCCAGGTTCTTGACCTTATACTTCAGAATTCAAAACTGTGAGAAGTAAGTACCTTCTTTATAAATTATCCAGTCTGCAATTACTTACAAAAGCACAAAAATGGGCTAAGATGGTATGTATCCATGGTTGTACCTAGAATGATCTCATTTGGTTTGGTCCTCTATCTTTTGCCAGGTTTAAGAGTTGATTGTACTGGGCCTGTAATTAGACTACCCGCCTTGCAGCGAATAAGCTGTTACTTCTGTCTGGTGACAGGACTCTATCTGTCCCATGAAGATACTTATCTCTGGAAGTATTAGTATCAAGTAAACAAAGCAGAGCACTGCAACTGGTAAGTCTGCAGCCCCAGTGCTGAGTAATTAAGGACTCTGCTATATTTAACATTCTCAGAAGTCACAGAGAACATTTGTCTCTGGTATAGCTGGTAACACACAGTTTCTAACAGGACTGTTTTCAACTCTGAATTCTTTCATGCTGATGCACAATCATTCTGCTTTCCTGTACTCAAGGGAAAGTAATCTTAAGATTTTTCCTAATTTATAGTCATCAGTGAGATTTTACCATAAGCTAAGCAATTAAATGACTTCTTCCTTAACCACAGTACCTGACTTCTGTCCAGGAAGGAAAGGTTGGCTATTCCACACCTGAGTTTGCAAACTGAATCTTCTATCCTGCCAACAGTTTGTCTAAGAAAACTTTCAAATACACTCACATTTTCTCCATGTTGAAAAAAGCAAACCTTCAATGAAATTTCTTAAATAAAGGTGCCTGGTGGTGCCCTAATCATCAAAGCCCTTTTCAATTGTTTTATCAGATTTCTCTCTAATGCTTGGCTGTATTGATTTCCCATCTTCTAAAAGACCTCTTCTCTATGATTCTTCAATGAGTTTTACTTTTCTGATTCCTTAGTGTCTCCCCAATTTCTCATTCTCAACTGATGTAGCTTCTCTCTTTCTCAACCTAAAGGCTCCCCAAGTCAGTACTCTTAATTTTCATCTCTCTGAGTATCTTGATCAAACTAGGGGCATAAATTATTAGATCATCTAATTCTGAAAGCTTTTCTCAGCTTCATATCTGGTTCTTTGATATCATGCATTGTCTAAGTAGCACCTTGAAAATCAGCATTACCAAAACCAAAAGCCATGGGCCCTCTACCTTGTCACTCCTACTGCAGGACTGCAGGTGATAACTCCTATTATATTGGCTGTCCTACCTGAAGACATCAGAATTAGTTTCCACTCTCTTTTCACATCTTTTATACTACCCACCTGACAGCCTAAAATCTAAGCTCCTTCCTAAATCAGGACATTGATAATCATCCTACATCACTCCAGGAATTTCTAACTGTTCCTCCGGGTTATGGCAAGGGAATCCTGCCTTTGAAGATAAAGAACCTCCTTACAAATTCCAACTCCATCATCCTCTTGCCACTGTTAATTTAACATCTTTCTGGTTCTTAGTTTCCATAGCTTTAAATAAAGGGATTAAAAATTTCTACAGAATTCCTTTGTAATTAGCATAAAGTCCATTTAAATAAAATTCTTAGGAAAGTTTTGAGTACTCAAAACTCAGTAAATAATAGCCATTATATCATTTTACTTTACTCACTGATCCATAAATTTTTCACTGTCTAAACTTCCCTAAAAACTAGTGGACAGACTTTTGAGCTAGTTTAATTCCTTGACTGTTTTAGGGCAGCTCCTCCAGTGCAAGGGCCACATCTGACGCTTGCTCTCTTTCCCCTCTGTCTCTCAAATGAAGTTGAGCTTACAATAAGCTTGAGTGAAGTTATGACACCAGCTTTATTTGTTTGTTCCAACATAAAACACAGGCACACAGGAAAGATAAACTCAAAAATAGATATTTTTGAACCACCAGCCATGTGAGAAATCTAAAAGTTGCTGACACCAGCTCCATAATCTTTTCCATTTTAGAAGATCAAATTATATTGCCTGCATCACAGTAAAAACTGAGTCACCATTTTCTCATACTGTGCATTTAACAAAGCAGATTGCTGTTATGCCAGATATTTTAAAAAAGCAACACAGCAATTTTCATTACATGAGAGGGGAAAAAAGGTCTACAATATCACCTATTGATTGTCATAGTTAGCAGCAGTATAGCTACTGTACTTAAAAGAATGCAACATATTCCTGTCTTCAAAAAGGAAGTAAAACAAACCAACCAGAGGAAAGAAGTTAACATAGGTGAAAATGCAAAATTCTTGAAAACAGAAGATAACTACATACATGCAGGTAACAACTGCATTACTAAATTAAGCATCTGCATGCTTTTATTCCCAAAGGTCCATTTGTAGAAAATAAAAACAAACAATGATTTTGTGTAGGTTAAAGAACTAAGACAGCACATGTACAGAGAACATGTGCTTTGAGGATACTTTTAAGAATGATTTGGCAAGAGTGTTAAATACAAAAATAATTTGGAAGCAGTTCTCATCTTCAATATCGTCAAACATGAGACAGACAAGCTTGGAGACGGTTTAAATTTTATATATGCAATATATATAACATGTGACATTTTATGTATAATATATTTTGTAGATAACAGACATGAAATATATAACATTTATGAACTCAGCATGTATATGAAGTAAAAATTACTCATATTTTAGACTTCCATAAAATAATCACATATTCTATTAAATAGATAAATAGATAAAACATATTCCTTTGAAGTTAGAATGCCTATCAATTGCACTATCTCATTTGGTTTCTATGCAACTATAGGAGAACACAGATCTCTTTTCATGCTAATCATCTATAAGTAAGAAAAGTTGGGATTGTCTATATTCTCCACTGAATTCAAGAAAGGACCATTCAATAAAAATGACAAACGGAATATTCTTAAGCCTTCCAAGATACACATGCAGGTTAATACTAATAATAAAACCCTTTAAAGCCAATAAAACCCATTAAAAGGTTATAAATGTTGGGATAATGGTGAACCATGAAATGTGTTGTATCATTCATACATGAAAAGCTTCAGGACCAGTAGAACTTTCAGTTGTACTCTAAAAGGTCAGAGCCTTGAGGGGAAGACCACTGGGTTATTTTCTACATCTGCTCCTTATTCTTACACACAGCACTAGAAGGCTCAGTGCATATCTGTGTGCTGATGCCTTGTCTGTGCCTAGAAGAGAATTAATACTTGTTAAATAAATAAATTCCTGAACTAAGACATTGAGAGAGAGAGAGAGAGAGAGAGAGAGAGAGAGAGAGAGAGAGAGAGAAAGAGAGAGAGGAGAGAGAGACTCCAAAAGAAGCAGCTCTCAGTGCTCTGGTGATTGTTGTAGAGTTGTGAGGACACACCAACTCTGAAAGAAAAACTGTGGTATCTAAAAATCCAAGTATTTTACTGGCTGGAATATAGGGCATTGAATGTTGATTTTTAAATTTTAGAATTCTACCCTTGTGAGAAAGAATAAACATGCAATTTTAATTAATGACAGTACTTTATGCTATCAAGAATTGACTGTATCATTAAATCATGGAAACCATGATAAGGGTTTTCATCATTGAATGCCATTAAAAAGGAATTATTGCTTATACTCATAAGTGAGAAAACAGAGGCAAAGCAGTTAAGTAGCTAGTCTCCATCCAAACAATTTATATATTAATGTGTCAGAAATCATACCATGGCAGTCTTAACTACTATGAAATATTTTCTCAGCAAAAAATTCAAGGAATCAGCAAAATTAAATGTGAAAAGAAACTAGAATTATCTTCAGATCTACAAATTAGTGCACTTTACAAAATAATGTATTATTCTGAGGGGAAAAAATAAAACAACTGAATCACAGAACTAGAAGTAGAGAGAACATTTATCATCTTTCTTATGTTAAGGAACCCTAAAGAAGTTGAAATTATTTGCCCACAGTAATATATGTAGAAAAGTGCAGAACAAGATAGATAGATACTAATATTTCTAGTCCAGTGGCCATTTTCATATACCACAATATACAATTTTAAATTTTCTATTTTCTCCAATTTATTGTCTGAGAAGACAAACTACAGTATATATGTTCAAAGTTAATTGTTGAATTAATAACAATTGGCCTTCCCTAGTTAATCTAGTGAGAATTTCAAAGAATTTATTGAAATGGCTTATTGCAATCAAGCACAGAGTTTTGAAATGCAAAGGAATTTGAAACAAGAGCATACTGGTATTTTTAAATAGTGAAATTTGGCTTCCAGAATTAAGTATTCTAAGTACGTCCAGTTCAATTAATAAAAGTAAATCCTTTTCTGTAAGAAAAAAAAAGAGCTTGTCCAATTTAAGTTGCTGATGTAATTCTCTGATTAAAAAGAAAACTGAAATTATACTTTTCTCTCCAGGGTTAGGGAAAATGCTTATATACAAATCAAATTCTTTTTTCTTTTTTGATGTCTTAATTCAGGAATTTATTTAACAAGTATTATTAGGAAGTAAATGTGATTATTTAATGCAATTATAGCACATAAGAGCAAGAAAACATAGCAAGCAAGTTATCTTTTGCAAAAGAAAGGGAACCGAGTGATAAGGAGGATGAGAAAAATTAAGATCTATTATGTCCCTGTTCCAATTCCTCACTATGTATATAACCCTTACATACAGAAAACACATACAGTACAATGAAAACAAAGTGAAACTGCAAGTGTGATACAGTCACCAAAATACAAGGTGCTGAGAGAGTGTGAAAGAGAATTTTACCTAATTAGAGAAGCCAAGGAAGGTTTCCTCACCAAAGTGTCACTTGAGCTAAGATCTAAAGGAGAAGAGGGATATATTTCTGGGAAACAGAACAAATAAGCAAAATCTCTGTGACAGTAATGAGAAGAAGAACGTATCGTATCTTGAAAAAGAACAAAGTGATTAAAGGAGCTAAATGTCAACACTTTCAAAGATTGATGGGATGTTGATTAGGATGAGAACTAAAAATGCCTATTGGATTTGGACAACGGCAGATTAATGGAGATATTAGAAGACATCGTTATTAAAATGATGGCATAAAAGTTAAATGAAAATTATTGCAGTGGAAATTCCAGTTTGGAAAACAAACCTGCAAACCTGAACAGATGAACAAAGAATGTTGTTGCTGCAAAGAGATAAGGGCATCAAGGAATCTTGTTTATTTTCATGAGCTAATTATGACTGTGATTGAGGACAGGGATAATAAAGCAGAGCAAAACCTAGGGTTTCTAATAGGTTTTCACACTGCTGCTGTACAGCTATAAGCTTTCTTAGAGCAGAAAAAGTCTTATTTAAGTATCCACTGTATACTTTCTTGCTGAAATGCAGCTTGTTCAAGCAGCTAGCTTATTTTTGTCTACAATATAAACTAAATATCCAAGTTAGTTTCAATCTTTTTTGAGTATTTTTCTTCTGATAAAGCTATAACTTTTTGTATTAAATTCTTAAATGTAAAATATTCTCTTTGTTGAAGGAAAAAGATTCATCATGCATTCATAAAACTAAGTGAGCTATTTTGACTCAAAAAATGAGATTTTTTTTTAAATTTTAAAATAAAAAAAAGAAGAAATTTTTAAAAAGCCAGGAGACAGGCAGAGGAAATTGGATGTTGTTACCTGTCATTTCAAAAATAACAATGTGAGTAAAGAAACAACTTCGCAAGGCTATAAAAAAATCAGATAATATATAATATTTCAGGTAAAAGAAGAAATGACAACAATAATGAAAGAATTGTTGAGCATATCTAAAGAAGACATAGATTAAAAAAGAGGAGCATAGGAATATGATGGAAACCTTGAATAAACAATATAAGAAAGAATTAAAATGCATAAAATAGATTCACTGAAACCTGCCAAAACTGCTTGAACAAAAGCTGAAGATAGACTTTCAGACACTAAAGATAAAATTACAGCTAGAAATCACAAAAGAAAGATTTCTTAATTATAATAAAGAACCAGGAAATAACCATTAACAGTTACAAGATGATGCAAAAAATATAATAATTTAAGACTGATAGATGTCAGTGAAAAAGCAGGAGTCAACACAAAAGGCATAAAAAAACTATATACAGATATTATAACAGAAAATTTCCAAAGCATGGGAAAAGGACCTGACATACAGGATAAGTGAGACATACAGAACAACTAGCCAAACCAAAATAAATCTACACCCAGACACACAATAATCAAGATCTCAGAAATTCAGCACGAGAACAAAATATTAAAAGCTATTAGAGAAAATCAACACATCACTTATAAAGGAAAATCCATCAGAATCATGGCAGACTTGTCAACACAAATCAAGTCAAGAAGATTTTAGAATGAAGTGTTTCAAATCCTGAAAGAAAACAACTTCCAATCCAGATTGGTGTACTTTGTAAAATTATCTTTCAAAACTAATGGAGAAATAAGATACCTCCATGAGAAAGAACAACTGAAGAAATTCATGACCAACAAACTAACCCTACAATAAGTACGGAAAGTTAGTCTATAAAGAGATAAAGAACACAATTCCAAGAACAAGAACAGAAAAAAAGATATTTTTAGTAAACTGACTGTTGTACTCTATATTATTAGGCACATAATGAACTATAAATCCCTTAATACTTCAGAACATCAAATTTTAAGTTAGTTCTCATTATTAAGGAAAAAGTTTGCCCCAGTCACCAATTAAATATCTAGTTTATATTTCAGCTTTGAAATTCTATAATTCATTAAGCTTAAATATAAAATTTTTATTGATCTGTACATACACTGATCTGTACATACAATTTTCCTTACCAATGGTAACACTATGATAACTTTATGAATGATCTATTAAATTATTTTATTATTAAATGAGAGGATTTTTATTGCTTTAACATAAGAGTTCTGGTTTTTAAGTAAAATGATAATAAATTAACAACATTAAGCTAAAGTAGTGCTAAATATAGTCCCCTGAGTTCCACAATCATTGATTCATTTATACATCAAAAATATTGAAAAAAATTGGAACTAAGCATATACTTTTTTCTTGTCCTTATTCCCTAAACAATGCAATGTAATAAAAGAATTTACATTTTTATTAATTTTAAGTAATTCAGTTATTTTAAGAAATTACAGATTATTTTAATGTATATAGAGGATACATACGTGTTATATGTAAATACTATACCATTTTGTATGACAGGACTGGAGTATTAATGATTTTAATATGAGCAAGGGATCTTGGAGTAAATCCCATATGGATTTCAAAGGATGATTACAGTTATTTAGTAAATTAGTTTAAATAGCCATACAAGGAAAAAATTTTATTTTATAAAGGTTATTTGTTTTTTACTTGTAAATCTTGTGACAAGTTATGCTCAGTTTTAGTTTAATTTACTTTCATTTTAATTAATCATTCAGAAAATTTGTTTCCCTCCTATTTTCCTGTTCACGTTGTCAACTAATCCTCTTAAAATGGTTCATTCACTCAACAAATATTTCCTAGGTCCTTGAAGGTACCATCCCAGGCAGCAATAACAAACATCTTTGACCACAAAGAGTTAACAGAATGACAGCACTATGTTTGTAAAACTGGAAAAAACTGGATGGCTTAGAGGAATGATAAGGAATGTTTCAACCATCCTGAGGAAAGCAAAAATAAAAATAGCAGAGAGGAGATGATATGTAAACTTTAATATGTAATGCATAATATTTAAGATATAATTCCTTAAGAAAAGGATATGATCAGAATATATGTGGAATTTTAACAGAGGAAACCACTGAATCATTGGCAGAATCGTGTTCCTGTAAGTGTCAATATGATAGGAATGCTAGGTGCAGAGAGCTGGAGGAGGCCAGGAACCAGAAAGAAGACTACTCAGGTCAGTGTGCACAGGTGACCTTGGATTCTTGGTAGTATGCAAATAAGCCTGAATTATGGTGTTTAACGGAGAGAAGCTCATTCAAGGCTTTGAATTTCTTTTTATTTTTAATTAAAACTTTATGTAATGTAGTTTCATGTGCAGTGCAAGAAACAATACAGAAATATACCATGCACAGTTAACACAGTTTTATTTGGTTGTTCTTTGCTTTTTGTGACCCATTATTTTGTCTATCTTGTCATACGTCCTGTAGGCAATTAAAATGTACTCTGCTATTGTAAAAGAGACTCTTCTATAAACATCTACTAAATGTTTTCATTGATAATTTTTACATTACATTTATTGAGATTATTTCTGTTGTTCTATTAGTTATTGATACAAAGATGTTATATTAAAGAGAATTTAGAATTAGAATACTAGAGATATCCTAGAAGAGAATGACGCTAAAGGCAGAAACATCTGTTCTAAAGACTGCTACACTGACTAATGATAGCCTGAAATATGCAGCTTGATTCTACAGTCAAAAATCAGATTAGAAACCCAAGCACAGAATAAACATCAGTCAAGATGACAGACCAGCAGACTGTTAGCCTTGAGTATATGACAGAGGACATAAAAAAGAAGAAACAATAAAAAAGAGGTACTAAAATAATAGATGCAAAGGAATACAATGATAAGTAGCATGTGAGATGTAAGGACAATGAAGTTAGAATCACTTACAGATTCTTAATTTGCTTGACTATGTGAATGGAAATAATACTAACAGAAATACAGAGTACATGACAGGAAGCCTATTTTGCCAAAAAGAGTGGGCCAGAAACAGTTCAATTCATGTCATCTTGAGTATAAAATACGTATGGACCGTCAAGAGATGTCTAACAATAACTTAGTCTTACAAAGGAAGGTCTGATATAGAAAAAGGATTTTGGAGGCTTGGTTTAATTAGAAATACTCAACTCTACCTGCAAGGAAATTACCCAGGATATACAAATAGAATGTGGAAAAAAGGCTGAGAATATGTTCCTATTAAATGCCAATCTCTAGGACCAGTAGAAGAGAAACCAAGAGAAGAAAGTGACATCCACTTGTCACAGAGGAGAGAACAGGGAGGAGAGTGTAATTTAATTTAGTTCTCCAATCTTTCATTCAGAGCTTAATATGCGAAGTGCACTGTAGTGGAAGACCATTTTTTCATATTCTTATACTTTTCTAGATGTAAAAAGGTTATTTCATTATAGTGTGGTCAGTTCAGTGATATATATGCCCAGTGTGAAACAGAAAGATAGAAAAAGGCACTGAACACAGCCTAAGACAGAAAAGTGAAATGTTTCAAGTCATGGTAGAGATAAGCAGCATCTTCAAGGATAGTAAAAACCGGGTAAGGAAAAGCAGATGGAAACTCATACCAGGAAAAGACACTGCATGAACAATAGAAAAGGCAAAGAGAGCTTAAGAGAAAAGACAGAAATCCCTAAAGGGAACAGTCAGCAGAGCTGAACACTACTAAAAAAGAAAATAAAATTGAATTGAAGAAGGCCTTTTGAGTTTGCCACTTATGAAATCACTCGTGACCTCGGCTATAGCTGCCTCTCTGAAGTGAAGTGCACAGAAAGCAGCCTAGTAAGATGAAGAGTAAAGAGAAAAATGTGAAGTTTGATGATGACAGCAGGATCACTTTGCAAGGAGCTTAATGAGGAAAAAAAAATACAGACAGGATAGTTAGAATTTCCCAAATGTCTAAAAAGGCTTTGTTTTGTGATCCGAAAGAATTGAGGACATTTACAAGTTGCAGAAAAGGAAGTAGCATGCATAAAAGGTTTAAAATGTATCTTACTTCATTTTCTCATTCACACAAAAAATATTTATAGAAACTCTACACTGTTCTTCAGCACATTATACCAATATAAACAGCCAACTTGATGGTGTTAGCATTATGTCTCAAACAAACGAGAAACACAGAAAGTCAATGGTAAATAGCAAAATAATTGTATCTCAATACTAAAGTTAGCTTAGTAATTATAAATACTTATAGTGAATTCTGCATTGTCACAAGTATACAAAAGAATGTCATAGTTCAGTATAAACATACAGCATTCAGATTTTGTTGGCTTCAGCGGGAATGATTCAGCAAGAATATTTATTCTGTTGCAAGGAATTTGTTAAGGAATAGATATGTTAAGATTATTTTATGTTGCAATTATTACAAACAACCAACTACATATCAGCCCATATCATGTAACACAAGTGATGTATAATAGTGCATGATGGTACATGCTTGTATCAAAGTTTGCTTAGTATTCAGATATAGATAACCTGCTAGCTAAAAAGGATGGAACACAAATGGCTCTTAAGTAGTGAAGAGTCCAAGAAGGTATCTGAAGCTAGAAACCAGGGTCTCATTTTTTTTATTCATTGAGTTGAAGACTGTTAATAGTGTAGAGTTCCTTGACATCATCTAACACTTCTCACCATACCCCACCTGGAAACTTTTCTTCTTTCTCATTCTATGTCTGATTTTGAAAGATCATTTTATGTGAGTGATTTATACTCATATTGAGAAGCTAACCATTCTGTTAACACAAAAGATATTTAAGTATTTCTCTTACTATTCATAAATTTAACTCTCTATAACTTTGCATTATAGAAATATTTACTTTATATGTAGCAATTCTTTAGATCAAAAGACTTTTATAATATATGCCCACTGGACATATTGTTTTTAGGATAACCCCTCCCAGTTCCTTCATCTTTTGAAGGTTATTTTTTTTTCAGCATGGCTCACTTCTTGCAGAAGCTTTTTAGCTGGTTGACTTTTTAGCCCTCTCCATTGCCCCAAACTTTTAAATGTGAAAAAGTGAAGTCATAACACTGACTATGATGAGTATTTTTAGAGTAATCCTCCCAATAGCATGTGTTTGAAACATGGGCAGTTATATCCACAGATTTAATGTGATAATCTATAAGCAACTTCATTTCTCCTATTTCATCCCTGCATTATATTTCAATTTAAATATAAGAATGTAAATATTTCTGAGCCTTTGTATTTCATTAACTATGCCCAAAATGTCCAGGACCATTCTGAATGATCATTTAGCAAACTACCATACTTTTTATCTCTCCAAGACTTTGATCCCTTCCAAGTCTGATGAGTATGTTGTCTAAGCCTTCATGAAAGCACTAATCAAATAAAAGAGAATAGACATATAAGGGAAATTTCTATTATAAGCTCAAAAACTTTATTCCAGGGTGACATTAACATATCCTCAAGAAATCTACAGTCTTCTCTCCCTTAGGTGCAGTATTCTTATCAACAGCCTTGGAAGATACTTAGCTATAACCAAGACAAAATATATTTGAAAATCCATTAATTCTGAACAAATATAAAAATGTGACTCCGTGTTACTTGTTTCATGATAACTATTTCCTTTTCTATGCCTCTGCAGTTAGTATCAGTTTGGTGATCATTTCTACATATCAAGAATAGGTAGAAATTAAGCCCAGTAGTATATGAGGCCTAAAATTTATTTTTTACTGACTTTGCTCTTCAATGCAATTGCAATAGCTGTTATTTCCTATATTTCTCTTTCTCTTCTGAAATCTACTTTTAACTCAAAGAAAATATAAAACCGGCTCTTATCTCCATCAAAATTTTACTGATCCTATTCAGGACTACTTTTGAAAAATTTTCAGGAAACTAAGTATGGTTTATTGTGATATTTTTATTTTGATATTTTTATTTTCTTACCTCATATAAAACTGTAGGGTTCCCATGCAGGAGAGGTCCATAGCAGATATAGGAATGTCCAACAACCCAGCCTAAGTCAGAAGCTGCCCACCACACCTAAAAAAAAATAAGAAGAAATAAAAGGCATATACCTGTTATTAAGAAAAACAGCATGTAGGGCAAACTTAAAATCATGGTTACCTCTCCAGGTTTAAGTCCGTATATGGAAGACATCGTCCAGTTTAGCATTACAGCATATCCCCCAGTCGGCCTGACCACACCCTAAAGCAGAGAAAATATGAATTTAAAATTGATTAAAAATGTGCACAAGATTCTCCATTTTCATACCATCTATTGGGAAAGTGCCAGATTTAAAGCATTTGATATTCTATAAGCATCAAATTACTTTGACTCTTGTACAAATATTTGAATCATTATTTCTTTTACCTCACCAACAGTAAACCCAGAACAATTTGTCGTGATCAATGCCATTTGTAGAATCCATTTTCACATAATTCTTGACTTTATAAAGAAAAATTGGGATTTCACAAATTACATACAACAAGTATTTTTTCAATGGTGGGCCAAACTACTCAATATGACATTTTCAGAAAGAATACCAGAACAAATATAGAAACAATGAATAAAAATTAAAATTTAATCATGTGCCTAAAAGGTAGACTAAGATGAACATATCTATTTCTTAAGATAATTGAATAATACTACACTACTAAAAGGAAACAAAGTTATCTTCTAATTGGAGCCTGATTACAGTGCTAAGTGAGAATCATGCAAACTCAATATTAAAGTTGAACAACTCTTTAATGATGAATTTTGAAAGTCTGAGGAATGAATCCTCCTGAGTCGGACATTATCCTAGTATATTTGCCTAATGATGCATTTGAGGCAAAAACTAGAAATTGTTATCTCATTACTGTGCTGTTTTCACAAGTCAGTTTTCAACGATGTTCTTCAGTATTAAGTTATGAATACTATTTATAAAAGTCACAAATAACTGATGGTAAATTTAATATTTTAATATTATTGCTTCACTATGAAAAAGTATCATTAGCACAATAAGACATAATCATAAGAATACCCAGAATAAGCAGAAATAAGACAGAAAGTAAAGAAAGAAAAGAAATGTCACACTATATTCTCATCTTTTGGTATAATGATTATAACTGCCCTATGTAAAAATCATATCAATTGTTTTCAAAAAAAAGGGTAAATATAGTGAGTTCAACTCTCTGTATCTACCCTCTAAAAAAGGGTAAATATGGCCCTAATTAATGAATTTGCTATTAATTGTAGGTTTTACATAGCCACTTTAACACACGCGTGCATGCATGTGCGCATGTGAATCGGGAATAAAAAACAAATTAACTTTATGTTAGTTACAAAAATTGCTGCTTTCCACAAGTACCTCTAATAAAACACAGGTCTCAAGCTGTGAAACATATTTTATCTGCTAACAACAACACCTGCTCTTGGCAAATATCATATGCAGCCTTGCTGGCATTTGAGAGCTACTTTCGAGCTTCTATGACATGGTTGACACACAGCTGGCTCTCTTGATCACCTTGGGAATATTAGAACCCCTAACCCTCCTGCCAGTAAGCTTCACACATGAACTTTGCTACATACACTGAACAGCTATTTTCCCACTCTATTGTACCCTAAGTGCACTTTGCTAAGTAATCAGGTCTTTTCAATAACTTGAGGAATAAAACATTAATCACTTTACAATTTTGGCTAGAAAATTTTATTCATTGAACAGAAGAAAAATATAGTTTCTTTCATAGACAATATACTATACGGATATGTTGTAGTAAGCAGTGATACCCAATGTCAATAATAATTTAAGACGTTTTACAAATTTCTACATAGATATTTTTATGAGATGTCTGAAAAATCAGTAAGGAAGATTAGGATTCAAAAGATTCCTTATGATAAATGTAAATTTGTAAATAAAATAAAAAGAAAAACATTTTTTCTTTCTTATTTGTAATCACATTTTGCAGGTAACAATACTGGCAATGCAAAGGAGAATTCTGTTTAGGCTATGAAAACACAAATCTTAAAAAATCATATTTAAGAAAAGAAAATTAATCACCAACAAAAGGACACTGTTTTGTCCTTAGACAAGTTCCCAGTATGTTGCCCAGGATGGCCTCAAACTGCTGGGCCTCAAGTAATTCTCCTGTTTCAGCCTTCAGAGTAGTGCAGACTATAAACATATACCACCATACCTGGCTCTAAAAATAGCCATTTTAAAGTACATCTAAATATAATGCATAAAGTAAAATATTTGTCCAGTGAAAATGCTAACCCCTAAAAAGCAAGCTTCTTGCAGTTTACTTTTAAATTTGAGCCATTACTTTCTATATGTACTTATGTTGTATATACCTTAACATTTAAGTGATCCAATATGTTCTCAGGAAATCTTTGTACTATGCCAATATACTGTTACCGAGGTGTTTTGTTATATTTTGCATTGCGCTCTGTGGGATCAGCCACAATCCTTAAAATCTTCTTGAGATTGTGAAAAGATACAAGAGGGACTCACATGCTGGGTCCCACATGAGCACATGAAAATTAATTGTATCTTGGCAATGAGAAATGCAAGGATTCTATTTTTGATGTTAGAATACACATGGTACTTTAAAAAGACAGTCTCTATAAGAAAAAATAGTGATTACTAGTCACCCAGGAATGGAACCACAAAGCCATCACAGATAGTTCTTTAAGAAATCCATGTGCTTTTGAAGATAAACAAAAGCCACAAATTTTACACATGAAACCATTAAAGTAAAACAGAAAATTTCAATCAATGCAACTTTAAAAACACCACTGGAATTATAGGTATTGACAGGCAAGTAAAGGGAAGACTAAAATGCACAGTAAAATAAGATCTGGGGAAACTTATTTCTAAAAGGGGTGAGGGGGTGGAAAATCTTTAAATTTCAAGACAAAGAAGGTTATGACATATGATAATACTTTATACATTAAAAGTTGAGCTGCTTCCATCATATACCCTCTGTGAAAAGCTTATATAAACATACATATTTACATATGTAAAATATGTTACTTATTCACATATACACATGTATATTTATACTTACATATACATGTGTTTTATACATAGATACATATGTCTATATGTACAAGTACTTCACCACAGCCTGACTAGCTAATACAAAAATAATAATAGGAAATACATATTGTTATGGTTTGTGTCTGAATGTCCCCTCAAAGCCTCATTTTGTCATGAGGGAAAACTTCTAGAGTTTGTGACTCACTCTTGGACGAATGCTGGGATTTAGATATGAACTACACCATTTTAGGGTGGGTAGCCTAAATACAATATAAGGGTCAGAAAGAATCTTCTTTCTATACTCCTCCCTTTTTGCTTTTGCTGCTTTTACTGTCTCTTGCCACCTTGAACTGTTGTCATATGCCATATGCCACTCTGTCTTGGAGCCAGCAGATTATGGACTGAAACCTCCATAAACTGTGAGCTAAACAAACTTTTCCTTCTTTAATTTTGGGTGTTGAGTATTTTGTGTCAGCAATGAGAAAAAAAAAAAGTAACCAACACAGAATTTGGTGCAAGTAGGGTATGACTATACTTTACCATGTGATTCAAGAGTCTTTTGCAATGGCTTATGGGAATAGTTTGGAAAGACTAAGAAATGTTACCTGACAGAGTAGAGCTGGCACATCTTAGACTGTTCTGTATGGGATATTCTGGTCAGAACTCACAAGACCAGAAGGATCATAGAAATTCTGCCAGTAAAGACCAGGTTCAGGAGGTTTCTGCTGAGAAGCACTGCATGGTCGTTGGACTACAAAATACATGTGCTATAGCTTGGCAAAAAGTTTGTCTGCATTTTGTTTTTGTCCAAAGATTTTGCCAGAGACTAAGATTAACACTGGTAGACTAAGTAATCTCGCAGAAGAAATTTCAAGGCAATCTAATGTTTAGGAGGTGGTATGGTTACTGTTGGAATTTTTTAGTCAGATCTATGTTGATAATCAAGAGCAAAGAGCTCAGCAGGATGATTCAAAATTTTGTGAGTTTTTCTGGAAAGGAAGCTCCAGTAAAGCTGTGGACTACAAAGATAGAGCAGAGACTTGACAGATAAGAAAGAACAAGAGAATAGAAAAGATGGCCTGAGGGAAGCAGCAAGTCGCCACCATTTGCAGCCTCAAAACTACAAATGTGAAAGACGTTGCTGTGAGAAGAAAACTGCAGAGTGTCAGCTTCTAGAATGGCAGCAGACACACTATGTTCTAGAATGGTGGCACCAGGGCACAAGATTCCAAAATAGCAGTAGCTGCACCAGATCCCAGAATGCAGGCAGCACACAGAGTGCTCAGCAATCCAGTTACCTGATCCCTACAACCAAAAGAGAAGAAAGCCTTGCTACTGCTCCATCTGGCAGATCTTGGCATCATCTACATGGCAGTGGTTTTAGATGCATGCAGAGTGCAACAGTTCTGAGGTTTAAAAGGCTTCCACCCCAATTTCAGAAGGCCTGGGAGCCTAGACAGTGCGTCCCTGAGAGGCCAGTGTCTGAAGCTATGAGAGTGAAAACAAAGATGCACTGGAGACCCCAGAAGTTTGGAAAAGCCAGTACCACAGATCATCCAAAGAAAACTGTAAGGACTGAGCACAGCAGACCTAAGAGAGAAGTCATGGGAGCTACAACCACCAGAAGTGCCAAAGGGGCAGAATTACACAAGCCTTTTGGAGCTCACAACTTACCAGAGATTTCTTTAAATGTTTCACATGGAACTACAGGCTTTAATGTTTGCCCTGCTGGATTTTTGACTTGTTTTGGTCCCATTCCTTTGTATTTCCTTGTTTGTACCATTTGGAATGGTAATATTTATTTTGTGCCATTGATTATGAAAGTGGTTAACTTTTCATTTGTGCAGGGGCTTGAAGCTAAGAGTTTGCCTTATATATTGGAGGAGATTTCGGACTTGGACTTTTCAGCAATGCTGAAACTGTTAAGATTTTGGTAATTCTTAGAGATGGACTAATATCTTTCACAAACAACGTGTGCATGAGTATTTGGGGCCCAGGGGTGGAACACTATGGTTTGTGTATGGATATCCCCACAAAGCCTCATGTGGTCATGGAGAAGACTTGCAGAGTTTGTAACTGATTCATGGTCACTGTGGGATTATGCGTGTGAGTACTATACCCAAGTGAGTGTGGCTGACATACAATATCAAGGACGGAAAGAGCCGTCTATGGTGCTCCTCCCCTTTTGGCTCTTGTTGCTTTTGCTATGTTCTGCCACCATGAATTGTTACCCTCTGCCATATTCCACCATGCCTTGGAGCCAGCCAAATATGGACTGAGACCTCCATAAAATTTGAACTAACTAAACCTTTCCTTCCCTAATTTTGGGTGTTGAGTATGTTTTCCCAGCAGTGAGAGAAAAGTAACCAACACACATATCATACTTAATAAAATAAATCCATGCCAGGTGTAGTGGCACACACCTATATTTCCAGTACTCAAGAGGCTAAGACAGTAGGATTACTTTGAGTTTGAGGCCAGCTTGGTCTAGACAGTGAAATATAGGCCAGCCTGAAATACGTAACAAGATCATGTTTCAAAAGTCAAACAAACAAATAAATTATAAATCTATTACCAAATGATGATTGGATTTAGAGAATCATGAAAAACAGTTCTGGTTTACTCAAAAATTCTGCATACAAATGATAGCCCTGCCATGATAATGACTTTATTCTTTTCATTCCTTGTCCCTAGGATGAGTCCTCAATCTTTTTCTACACTTGATCAGTTCCTACTTACACACACAAGTCTGTAAAGGTATTGCAAACCTACTTCCACTACTGAGGACATGCCTTCAGAATTAGATAGCAATCACTTTGCAAACTTCTAGGAAATTTCATTTGTCGTGCAGAGGAGAAAGAACATACCTTCTTTTCTGGATAATATATTCCCGTATGTTATGGTTGGTAGCAAATTTGGTGTATTGTGTGTCTCCCCCTCATATCCAAAGTCCTCAGAACCAGCAAACCTCATCAGAGCACTGGCATCACCATCCCATCCTACTCTTCCTCTCTGAATCCTGGGAGGATAATGCCTTTATATCTTCAGTGCCATGTCCAGCATAGAATGGGCATTTCATATGTTTGTGGACTGAATGAATAATAGTGGAGTAAAGAAACTCTAGTATGAACAATACAACTTTTTTTTAGATATATTTCTTTGTTCAGGAGAAACCCTTGAAACTTTTGGAACTTACTATATCATTTTAGAAGAAATGGAGTGACTCCATTTGGGCTATTTCATCTAATATAAAATCTCTTACTGTAAGCTTTTAGATGATTCTGAAACTATCTCTGTGGAAAGTGTATAATTTTTTATTGATCTGAACATCTGTAAGATAAGGAGCAAAGATGTAGCAAGTTCAGCATTTTAACTGCAAGAATTGTACCACAGATTAAAACAATATAAAAAGATGCACCCTCTTCTCTCTCTCTCCCTTACACACACACACACACTCACTCACACTCACATGCACACATACATGCACATACCCACACAGAGTTCCTTTTTTCCCTAGAGCAAGGAATAAGAGTAAAATTTCCTAATAAAAATTAGAAATAAAATGATAAGTTGAAGAAATGCATAAAAGAACAAAAGACCTTATCAGTCACCTTGCTATGCCTTCCTGCCAATGCTTTCTTCCTAGCTTCTCCTATTCTCCTTTGTCCCTGGATTTATTTATTTTTTGTTATCACTGTCCTGCCGTGATATCAAGCTGGAAGATGATAAATATGACCATGACTAAATCTCCCATTCCCAAAAGAACTCCACATGCAGATGAGGGATTTTTATTGTGTAGGACATTGAAATCCATTGAATCCAGGTACCAAAACCAAACAGGATACAAGGTCCTATTATAGCAGAAATGTATGCAAAGTAGCTTAGTTGTGATTGTTGGAGTATTTGCTAAGAGATTAACCTTTCGTATAGCAATCTGACAACTCCACAGTTGGTAGATGCCAAGATGCAAATATGCAAATAAATCTGTAAATTCTTTCCAAAAAAACAGCCTCTTTAATATCTGTCTTCTATGTGCCTATAAGCAATAAATATTTTGAGCAGAATATTTTTATGAGTTCACAATATTATTTTCTTCATGTAGATCAAAGATTAAGGAAACAAGCTATGATGCTATTAAATGTATTTCAATACTGCAGGTGTGCTCGTTTTCCCTTGTCTTCGGAAGATATCAACATTACAATTCATATATTATTTATTGTGGTTAGAGTTATAAAAATGAGGTGATAATTGTCTGAATAAAGAGAAATTGAAGAGTTAACTGAAGAAGTCAGAGATGATTCAATGAATATTCTGAGGATCTGCTGTGGTCAAATTTTGTGATACTTAGTGAAATATAACCAAAGAAGTATGAATATCTTCTGAGACCTGTCATGATATGTGTAAAATAGGTTAAAATAAGTATCATTAAGGTCCATTGGCAATATATAAACTCGAATCAATGATTCTTAACTCCAGTGGAGGGAAGAAAAGCATGTCTGAGGGATGCTGACATGTACCTGTATTTTCTTATTATTCTACAGATCACAGTGCAAAACTCATTTGCTCCCATGATTTAAATTCCAACCCTCTACTATGATGACACACAAAAGTCTACACTCTAGCCCCAGGTGTAGACTCTCATTTCAATTGCTGACTGGGCATCATCTCCATGTTAATGTCCCCAAATTCATTATACTTAATATGGCTCTCCCAGCCCCAAAACATTCTCCTGTATTTCTACTGCAGTTAATATTCAAAATCACCCCTCTGTTTTCTTGAAGTCTTTCTCAGTCTCACTCTCAACCTTCAATTGAATCTGATCCCTTCCCATTAAGTGTAGAAGTAAAATCCTAAACTAAATAGCCTCGAAAACAGGCTCCTTCCCTCCATGGATGCAGGTACTTATCTCCCTCATGAATGAATCACACAGTCTGTCTTGCTATTACCTTTATATGAATACCTCCTCCAAAGTAGATTAGCAGGACTGTGGTTTATGTATACTTTTATCCTGTTCTCACTAAGAATGAGTACTTGGTGCCTGCACATTGAATTGAGCCAAATTCAATATAAATGGGGAAATTTCTAAGCAATTAATAAAATCTCCAAATTACTGGAATATACATTTCAAGATAACATGTTAGAAGGAAAATGATAGAGGATGACAGACACATCAAAGGGTCTTTGATTTGGGCGCTGAAAGGAATCCACAGACAAACTTCTTGACTAAGAGAAAACAGGGGTAGCTTTTAAAAAAATTCCTTATCTGGAATCACCAGTTTTCAAACTTATGTCTGGGTACTACTTTTTAAAAATTTCTTTTACACTGGGTGATTCAGCTTCAAATTGCTGATGAACCCTTCTCCTTTTACACAGGTCCTAACCCAGGTCACAGTGAATTTCAGGATGATTTGAAGTCTGAGATAGTATTTCTTGAGACTTTTAAGCTAAAATGGTTGTTTTGTTGTCTTTTAAGTTTTTCATCATTTAAGTTTAATTATGTTATACTGTATTTTTAGACTCAGAATTTCCTTTTAAATTACTACTTTTAGAATGGATTTAACTTTATTGAGTTTCTTTTCTTTTTGTTTATTTATTTACTTACTTACTTATAGCATTGGGCTTTGAACCTTAGGGCATTCTTTACAACTAAGCTTCTTTTCTAACACTTTTTAAAAAATTAGTTTTAGGAGACAAGATTAGAATTTGTCAGCCTCCTGCCTCAGTCTCCCTCAAAGCTGGGTAAAATTGTACAGAGGCACCACAGTTTCTAGCTCTTTCTTTATTTTATAGTCAAAGGTTAACTTGAATATCATGTGGTTGGTAAATTACAAAATCTGGAGGGTGAAAATTATATCCAGTAAATCATGTGAACTATTTAAATAAACAACTCTCAGTCTTTGATATAACTAAATATTTAGTTATCAAATGACAAGAGCTCTAAAATATCACAACACCTCAAGTAAAATATGTATCTTTATGTATATGCATATATTTATTTATACATCTGACAAAAAATTATGGATCACCAACTGTATACAAGCATAATGACAGAACAAAGTGTAATAAAACATTATCTCTGTTCACAGAGAAAATATATTCCCCTATCAAAGTTTTCCTTTTTATAAGCAAATTTTAATGGCAGGCCTTCTATTTCCTTTAAGAAACTATATTAGCTTTAAAATAATTAAAATTAAAAAAATACATTTTCAGACTCTGATGCTATAGAAATCTAATAATGACATACATCTCTGTTCGTGAGGATGAAAAAGATTGTGAAATCCTCTTCCCCCACTAAAATGCTATAACTCACTAAGTACTGAGCTTTTTAACAAAGACAATATGCAAGATGATCCTGTATGCTTTGGTGAAGTTGTGTAAGGAAACAGTATTATTTGGAGATACCGGCAAAGGTAGTATTTGTTGATATCTGAAACGTTTATGATTCTGATGCTTTTAACTTTTCTATGCAGAAGAAGTCATCATAGTAAGCAGATTTAAACTCCTGAGTATTGGCTGGGCATGGTGACACATGCCTTCAGTTCCAATACTCCAGAAGCTGAGATAGGAGGATTGCCACCATTTGGAGTCCAGCCTTGGCTACCTAGTAAATGCAAGAGCAGCCTGAACTAGGTAGTGAAAACCTGTCTCAAAAACAAACAAAGAAAGGAAAGAAAGAAACTGTTACCTCCCACATTGCTGTTATTCAAATTGTCTAGGCCAGTACTCAAACACATTTGTAATAAAGGATTGAATTCTTCTATATCAAAAACCAATTCCATAACATGGTAGTTATCTCTCATTTTAAAAAATAATTTTATTTCAATTAAAATACATGTATTTTTGCCCTGAGTTTGATCCTCACTACTGAAAAAGTAAATATATAACTAAAATTAAACATCTGCTTAGAATTAAGCACAAATTAAGCTACAACCTATGCCTAAACATAAAGGTACAATCATTAAGCATTGTAAGTCAGTAATCAGATATTCTCAGTGCAAAGGAAACTTATTATTATAGAATTTTATCCCTAAGAGATGAAATACCTTAGGTAACCCAGTTGTTCCAGATGTGTAAAGAATATACAGTGGATGCTCTGAAAGGACAGGAACACAGTCATGGGATTGGGCTTTTGCCATTTCTTCTTCCCAATCAAGATCGCGACCTGGCACCAAAGGAACTTGATCCTAAACACCAAAAATACAAAAAAAAAAAAAATGCACTGTAGAAAGCAGGTTAATAAAGGAAACAATAGAGAGGAGCTAACTTTATATAAGCCTGAACATTTGCCTGAAAATGTGGTACTAGGCATTGGATTTATGACTAAAAATCTCAAGCTTGTGAGTTAAGAGAAGTATTTACAAAAAGTCCCAGTAGTATGATGCAGACTTCAGCTGAATTGACAAGAACATGTTTTATTCAACATGTAGGGATATTCATAAGAAATTTAATCTGATGCAGTTAAGTTTCCTTCAACATTCAGGACTTAATTAGCACCGAGATTCATGTTTCCATAGATGCAGGTGCCCCAAGAATTTTATACACTAAGTTCCATTTTTTGTACCATACTTCTTTTACTACAAAAGTTCTGTCTTCATGTTGAAATGTCAACTAACCTATTAAATTTATGTTTATATAAGGGCAGTTGTGAGTAACACTGCAGCCAAATGACAAAATGGCAAATTATCTTAAGAGGTAGAGGAGAATTTTACTCTTGCTTTTTCAAGAACTAGGACCAAGGGGGAAAGGGGAAAGGAAGAAAAGGAAAAAGGCAAAAATATATTTATACACAGATAGTTAAGATAGTTATACAGTTAGTTTCTCTTAGTTCATTGAAAAGAAAGGTTTGTGCTAATATTTTTGGACAAGATATCATGCCTGTATCTTGTACTCTGAATAACTATTATGAAGGCAACAACATGCAATATATTAATTACTGTAACTTTCCCACTAATCTGTTTTAAAACTCTGGTTTATTCTTAGTTTTATTATTTTTCTCTTCAAAATAACAAAAGAACAATGACCAATTTGTAAAATTGTGATACAAAATGCTATCTAAATTTTCTTCCTTCTGGGTCATTAACTCATATGATAGAAATGTTGTTCTTTTTCTGAGAACCAAAACTGTTATAAACTTTGGGATAACAGAGTCATCGATTAAACTGGTATGCCTTTAAATAAATTAAAGGCCTCTTTAAACACAATGACGGAGAAATTGCCACAGAGCTGAAGAGTAAAGTGATGACTTAGGGAAAAGTTAGCCTAATGAAGAGTTATAGCTGTCTAAGAAGAGTTAATGTCCATTAAATACTTGATTGTTTTCAGAAACATTAAATTCAAGATCACACATCAAGAGCTTTATGATTGATGAACATGTTAGCAAAGGCACAAGTTCCTTAGTAAAGTTAGCGAGATCCACCAGTCAAAATGTATGCAATCATTCACTTCATGAAGGTGATATTTCAGCTAAGCACAAAGACTATGGGATATGTGGAAAATATGAGTCACTCTCCAGAATCCATATTATGTTAACCAATTTGTAAAACCTGGTCATATATTTATGTAAGTATTTTACAAATAAATGTTTTAATATATCACAAATGAGATACCTGCACAAATGAACACATCTGTAGATAGCAATCTGAACTTGTGACAGGAAAGTTAAAAACTAACAGTCTGATTCCATGCTAAGATGATATGCTCACCCAGCCCAACACAGACCGTTAGACTCAGCCTTGACTGACCCGACCAGCTGCAACTTAGAGATAGCCTGACCTGGCTCAGTCTGACTGCACCCAACTGGACTGGTCTACTGTCTGAGATGTAAATATATTCTATTTTCAAGGACTGTCTAACCGAGATAGACTAGCTCAATCACCTGCCTAACCCCAGCTCCTTTCAAATTTCTCCCACCTTATGATAAACAGCCCCTCTGACTAACTTTCCAGAAAGAAATCTGTCTAACAACATGTGACCCAATCTGTACAAGCGATTATAGACTAACTTGCTATCAGCTTCTGGACTTTCTGCTTGCAAATTTTAAGTTTCTGTTTTACTCCACACCAGGACTGGTGATTTGGAATTGGTCTTCCTACCAGCTCACTGGCATAGTAAACAACAAGATCTATATTAGTTCTTTATAAATATAGTGTGTGGATATTTCAACTCCCTGGTGCAGAGCACCTTCTGGTCAGTTGAGTACCAGGTTTCTACAACAAACTGAAGACCATTAAGGTGAAATGTGAGACCTACTGGCCTCTCTAACACCACTCTGACAGGCACTAGCTGATGTCATCTGGACAAATAGCAATAGTAAGCTGTGAGCAAATCATACTTTCATTTATTTTTATTCACCAGATAAAAACAACTAACTATAAATTATCAAACTTTTTGACATTAACAATTAGAGAATGATAAAAATCAGCTCACTGTGAAATGAAAAAATGGATTGAGTGATTACAAAAATTTACAGATCTATGATTTTTATAATTCTGTAGTGAATGAAAGACTTGAATGAACGTTCATTCTTTAGTATAAGAACTGCAAGTATGAATAAATAAGATCTGACCAAATGAAGGAAAAGTCAGCATTGACTTTTACCCATATACATTTACTTCCTAGTTGTTATAATTTTTAAAGGATGTATGGAAAGACTACTAGAGTGACTGATGTGATATTCTTTTGATTCTGTCATTGCTTGCCTAAAGTGTCACAGTAGTGGCCAAATTTTTACTTCCTGTGGCAAAAAAGCAATCCTTGTTAATGAGATACATCAGCCTCCTAATTTCTGTCTCTCTAAACTCAAAGCAAATCAATCAACTGGGTTTAATTACTGCCTAAACAGTAGGCCTCACATAAAAGGCAAAGGCATTCAAAGCCCTCTCACATATCACAATACAGGAAAGAGTCTGGAGACAAAAGGAAGATGGGCCAGTAGCAAGCTAGTTGTGGGCTGGGGCTTGAGCAAGGGAAGAGCAAATCTCTTTTAAGAAAAAAGAGAAGAGACCTGCACTGAAAAAATCCAAATAGAAAACACATGCCATGTTTATAAAGAAATAATATATATCTTGTTGTTCAAAAGTCATTAAATCAGAATTTAGTTCTGGCAACAGAACGTTTGCTGCATTTTGCACTTTGGCTGCTTCATGGCTCAGTTTCTTCACAAGTAAAATACGATGAGTCTGTGAGAATTAAATTTAAAAAAAGCATTTGGTAGTACTTAGCATTGAGCTTAGCCTATCATGAGTTCTTTATAAATTCTACATGAATCCATATGTATGCATAGCACATATATACTCAAACACACTTCTTTTACGTTTCTCCCATTCCACTATCCTCTCTTACCTAAGAACATTTTTGTTGCTGACTTTTGTATTCCTTGATTGAAATAGAAACAAAGTCATTTTTTAAGAAGCATGCTTGTGGTCATCTGAAAAAAGCTTAAACTTCTTCTTTAGGACAGTAAGAGTATTAAAATCATTGAGTGCAGCAGTTTATGAACCACAGACTACTAAATCTCTACCCTGGAATTGAAAGTGGTAATGGAAATTGGTAGGTGCTAATCAAAATGACATAGTTTCAACACTGTTCTCATATCCTGTCATTTAAGTATTTCCTGCAGATAACCTCTCAAGAATTTTTCAAAGTAATTCATGAGTCTTTACACTCTTATAATTTGTCTTTCTTGAAAATATTTTAGTCTGCAAAGTCCTTGCATTCAGTCCCATCATAAATAGCTGAGAACTTACTTGGATGTACAAATAAGGTAGTCATCAGGTCAAAATTATTAGAGTGTCTTAAAATCAAACCCTAGGTAGTAAATTAGTATTTGCTGATATTATTATAAAATTCAGAGCTATGAATAACCCCACATAGAACTGAATGTATTAATATTAATGCATTTCTATATTTCAAGCTTTACACTTTAAGCTAGTCCTTCATGAAGACAGTAAGCTTTATTTATATCTGTCTTTCCTACAAAGACAATAAGGATACATATTTAACAGTTTATCTATCAAATACCCCTTTCAAATATTCAAAACTAGAATCATTCTTACTACAGTACCATAAACAAGAGCCAAATTAAATATTGAGGTTACCATATTTGGACGATTATAAATGAGAACTTTGTCAGGTTTGTGTTGCCCTATTCTTAGGGCTTCTTCTATAAGTGGAATGTATTCTACTTTCCGTCCAGGTTCAATGCCAAATGAGGCTGTAACAACCACCTTGGGCTAAAATGAAAAAGAAAGAAAGAGAGAGACAGAGACAGAGAAAAATTTAACCATCCTAATTAAGCTAAGATTACAAATATTTGAAGCACAGATAGGCAGTTTACATGTTAGAATAATTTTGTTCTCTGTTGAATAAGTCATCTGAAAACCAATAAACCCTTTTAAAATGTTACAGAATTAATCAGTGCCACATACATTCCACTTACCTGTTTAAAATTAGATACTCAGCAATGTTTTGAATTCATAGATATCTTCAGTGAAAAACATCTTCTGAAGGATTTGTTAAACCAGGTAAACTTGCCATGATCCAATGATATGTAAACCTTTTGGCCTCTCAGTAGCAAAGACACATGCACATGCATATACAAACACACACACACACACACACACACACACACTCACACCTAGGAACTGGTTGTTGCTAAAGTTGTTGCATTTTTAGGAGTAGAGGACCAGCTCAGTAGTAATATAGTAAAAACTTCTAAGACTTTCTATATGAGTGTTTCTTTTAAATGCCTAAAGCGTTCACAGAAGAAATAATCCTTTTTGAGATTTTTCTGGTTCTAAACACACAATCATGTTCACAAAATGTTAAATTTGCAATTTTATATGTTTTCAAAAGGATGCTCAAATGATTTAAGCTTCAAGACTCACAGCCTGGACATGTCTGTGTCATTAAGATACAGTAAGCATGCTACTTAACCCAAAACCTGGCTAATCATTCTTCAAGACATGTAAGTGTGACTAAGAGGTGTCCCTGGCAGGGACAACAGTTTGGTTTATCTCCCCTCCTTAATACATGTTGAACATGCCTCTGATACCCAACTGTGGTCACATGCTTACCCATCTCCACTACTGAAGTGTACATTCTCTAAAGTCAAGGTCGGGTGTCATTTATCTTTGTGTTTCCTCTATCTGACACAGCGGCTGGCATATCATAAAATCTCAAGAAAAAGTATGGAATTGAACCAAAGTGAATATTAATTTACAGAAACAAAATGTCTTTATTATATTGTATGGTGTTTCTTCACAAAGAAATTCAAAGCAAAGAACATATATGATTCAAGAGAAAGATAATCCATGGTATTGCATCTACAGAAAGTTTGTACTTTGCCAACTATATGCATATATAGTTTTTCATTTTTGAGTAACACTTAATATTCATAGAATGGAACTTAGTGCAGTTATATAGCTTGGTTACACGAGGTAGAGACAAAAAACAAATGGCCAGGTCTATCTGACTGCAGAACCTTTCTCTTTCCACTACATCAAGCTGACATTTAAAAGGAACAAAAGGAAGTGAAAAGAAAAGTCTTTGTTATGGATGGAAAACTGGTGGGCAACTTAATGCCAGCTGAATTAAATCAGCATGGCAATGATCGTAGATGGTCCACCTGCGGAAATTTGCCAGCATAAATAGAGGAAGTGGAGAAGGTAGGCATTAATGCGTTAAGGCGTTGGATGTGTTGCTGTTTGAGCCGTTGGTTCTCCTGGAGGAGCTCCAGTCCTCACATCCAGCATTGCTTCCTGGCTCCAGAGGGGAAGACATGTGATGCTTGGTCTCCAGGATGAACTCGTCAAGCTGGCTTCCTTGCACATACTCGACTGTACTTGTTGTCGGAGGAGCTCAGGGTCTCCGTGTCACTGAGGATGGCTGTGGTGCTTCTCGGGACAGCCCTGGTCGTTGTTGTGAGTGTGACTTCTTGGCTCCAGTGTAGAACCCTCAACCTACCAGCACAGCTCCTTCACCCTGCTGGCATAGACTTCCTAACTTCCACCGCTGACCTTTGGTCCTTCCCAGCACGGATCCATAAAAGAGACTGGCATGAGTCCTTCTTGTGGGCTGTAGAACTCAAGGTGGACATATGGGAGGCATTGTCATGAGCTCTAGGTCTTCATCTGGACTCATGTGGGACATTGCTGTAGGATTTAGGCCCTTGGCTAAATAATTCTGCCTTTGGTGTTGTGGATAGATTTCCTGAATTTTCTTGTGTTAACTCTGGGTGATCATCATAAAAGAATATTATAAACTCCATGTCCTGATTCTAATTGCTCTGTGTACAACCCCTGACTACAAGTCTTATTTCCTTTTGTTATGTTTTAAAGATATTATTTGAATAAAATGCACATTCTAATAACTATAGTTTTTGCAAGATAGCTTTACATAACAGTCTCTAAGATTAGAATACTGAAAAAATTAGGTAATGTTAACTACCAATTTGAAAACAAATATGGAACATATATAAAAGAAAGTCTTCTGGAAAAATCTGATTCAGGTTTTTATCAATGGCATTTCATTGGAGTTTGGGAGGGCCTACACTGACTTATTAGAACACATCTTTTTATCTGTATCTGCTAAAATAAAAATACTTTCTAGATCATTTATTTAAAAACTATGATATTCATTTACTGATTTCCTATAAATATCTCACATATGTGTTTCCACCTCTATCTTCCCTTCTAATATTACATCTGCCCAGTGACTTTGTTCATAAAAGTATGAATTTATTGACTAAGCTCCTAAAGGTTATATAGTTTTTATCTATTATAAATGAAAAAAAAATATATATATATATATATAAATTTCCTCATACTTTATGTTGTAGTTTGGGGTTTGGAAGGAGAACACAGTACAGTATACATAATTTATAGTAGTGTTTATAATGGTCACTCAAGGAGTCAAATACAAAGAAAGTGCAGGAAATCTGTCTATACACTGAAGACCTAGAGAATCCAGCCTAGGGCCTGATCCTACAGCAATATCCTGAGTAAGTTCAGCTTAAGACCTGGAGCCCACGATAATGCCTCCCATGAGTCCAACTGGAGGCCTAAGCCCACAACAATGATTCATGCAAGTCTGTTTCTGGATCTGCAATGAGAAGGGCCCAAGGTCAGCAGTGGAAGCTAAAAAGTCTGTGCCAGTGGGATGAAGGATTATGCCAGTAGGCTGAAGGTTCTGCAATGGAGCCAGGAAACAAGGCTCAAAGTAAGAACCAGAGCTCTGCCAAAAATTACCATAGTCATCCTCAGGGACAGTGAGGTCCCAAGTTCCTGCAAAAATGGAAAAAGCCAAGTTCACATCAGGAAGGAAACTCTACAAGGTCTCCAGACCTCACGGCAACAGGAGAATCATCAGCACCAAAGAACACCAACACTACTCTTCCTCTCCAGTTTCCTTTTCATGCTGGCAACAGTTCTCAGGTGGGCCATTTACACTCAGCACCGTGCTGATTGATTCAGTTTAGCTGTTGTTTAAATTGGCCATCAATTTTCAATCTGCCACACCTTATAAAAAATTTTGAAAAGGAAGTAATACATCCAATATCTCCATCAGAATTTCTGGAGTCTATAGTTTCAGGGAAGTCATCGATTCACACTCATTTTCAGAAAATCAACAGACTGATAATTACCTCAAGAATTTTTCATAAGCACTAGTTCAATGTGATTTTAAAAAGAATAGACCTCAGGTGGTCAGTTCACAAACAGCTTCCTAGTGTTAATGCCTGCTCCATTACCAGATGAAATGGGATACAAATGAATCAAGGAACCTTCCATGTACAATAGTAGTACCCTTGCCCCTTTAAGAATGTTTTATCTTAGTCTTGCAAACCTCTAAAGATCAGACACCTCTGGCTTCTACAATGTACTTTCTTCATGCTCCTTTAGCCTATATATTTAAAAATTATGACATAAAAATCACAATTCAAGCATTAGTTTTCTCTAAATTTGTCACATGTATGTCTTTATATATTTTTTTTTAAATTTGAGCTTTTCAATGGCCTTGCTGATACAATTATGCATTTATTGACTGAATTCTTTAAAGAGGCTTTTTTCCTTCATATTTCCTATTGTTCTACAGCCATACCACCTGCCAAAGATTCTTACTTCAAGCTCTACCCTCTCTTTCATAAGTGTGATTTAGAGAGCTTAGCATTCCTTAAAACATGAAACGCCTGCTTAAAATTTTTCACTGGTTTGTCTACAGTTCAGACAAAACCTGCCTTTGCAAGCTCATCTTTTCTCCCTTTTCTGTAACACCAATTTGCTGGCTGTTTTCCCAAATGACTATTATCCTTCCTTCCTCTAATGCTTGATTTGTACTCTTTTCTCCATTTGGGAGGACCCACTACATCATTCGCTTAAACTACATGGATCTTAGCCAAGATTTTAACTCAGTTATCTCCTTTTTCAGGAACACTTCCTTACCTACCCAACCAATAAGAAAATTCTCCTTCTTCTAATTAAGGACCTACTTCCACTAATTAGGGATCTTTTACTATAGTATTACTGAGACACAGATGTAAGCTATTTGCTTATGCATTTTCTAAAGCTGTGTGCTACAACAGCAAAACTTAGTGGCTGCCTAAAAAGATTTCTTTCACATAGAACTAACTTAAAACCAAATATCTGATTAATGCTTACACATCAAAAAAAAGTATATTTTAAGTATCTTATTTGTAAGGAAGAACAAAAAGTGAAATTATTCTTGATTGATTTCTCCATAGATTAGCATCACTATTCTATGGGTAGCCACGACCCGACTTCCCCAGAGAAAGCACTTACCTTTGAATGATCAATGCGACTACTTAGTTCTTTAGATGCAAATCCCCCGAATATGAGGCTGTGGATAGCTCCTATTCTTGCACAGGCCAGCATGGTATACATTGCTTGTGGGATCATGGGCATGTAGATGACAACAGTGTCACCTTTTTTGATACCATACTTGACCAAAACACCAGCAAGTTTAGAGACCTGTTAACAAAATCACTAGATCAGCAAAGAAAATTCTATATTATTTCACTAAACCCACCAATGAAGACAGTTACTATAGTAAGTGAACCACCTCCCGCCATCTCTTGGTCCCTTCCTCATTTGACAAAGACCCATCACTCTTAGTTTCTATTATCTAGCTCTTATTTTTCTCTTCACTTATATTTTGGGTTTCTCATACAAGAACCACCATGCAATAATTAAGTTCTTGTGTCTGATTTATTTATTTTAATATTATAGTCTCAAGGTGCATCCGTTCTCCTAAAAATGACTGAAGTTTATTCTTCTTTTGGCAAAGTACTACTCCATTGTGTATAAACACATTTTCTTTATCCATTTGTCTGTTGATGGACACACAGGCAGTTTCATAGTTTTACCTATTATCCGTTGTGCTGCTATAAACATGAGTGTGCATGTATGCCTGGAATATGATGCCATTTATTCTTGCAGGAAGACACTTAGTAGGGGAGTATATGGGTTAAATTGAATTTCTAGTTTCAGTTTTTTTGAGAAAATACTGTTTTTCATAGTGCTTATTCTAGTTTACATTCACACCAACAATGTTAAAGGGTTCCTTTTTCTTTGTATCCTCAGCAGGGTTTGTTATTATTTGTGTCCCTGATGATAGCCATTCTTTCTGGAGTAAATGAAATCTCTGTGGTTTTAATTTGCATTTCTCTAATAGGAAGGAGTGCTGAGCGTTTCTTTGTATATTTAATGACTTTCTGTATTTCTTCTTCTTAGAAATTTCTATTCACTTAAATTGTCCATCTTGATTAATAGAATGTCTAATATTTTCATTTCTTTATATATTCTAGATATCAGTCTTCTGTTTGAGGAATAGCTGGTGAATTTTTTCCCATTGTGTAGATTGTCTCTTCACTCCCTTGTCTTATAGTATTTGCTGTTTTTACTATCTAAAGACAATTATTTTTCTTTATACTTTGTACATTATTTTTTATGCATAATAATTTCCTCTTAGGCCAACACATACATACTTCTTTTTACTTTTAACACATATTTTTAAAGACCAAACATACAAATGTCTCTTTCCTCTTAACATAAGCCTTTGCAATTTCTAGTGGTGAAGTCAAAATAGATCACAAGCCCACATATTTTATAATTTGTTGCAAAAAACAGAAACCTTTCCACAGGACAATTGTAGCAGACCATTATTTATGCCTAGACATAAATAGTTCAAAGTTCTCACACGTAAAAAAGTTTTTCAAGCATGTTATGGTGGTACCCACGTGTCATCATAGCATCCTGGGATTATAAGACAGAGGGATCATAAATTCAAGCCCAGATTGGGCAATGTAGTGACTTTGTGGTATATTGCCTTAGGATAAAAAATAAAAAGGATGGAGATATAGCTCTGTGTGAAGTTCTTGAGTTCAGTTCTCAATATCACAAAAAATCATTTAAAATATTTTAGATATTCTTTCACTTAAAGGGGGGGCATGGCATTTAGTAACTTCTCCCATCAAACAATAAACATAAAAATTGTGTTATATATTACATTGAAAGATCACCAACCTTGTCGACAAGGATATGGGAGCAGAGCAAAGAGTAGAGGAGGACAAAGGAGGAGTGTATGTCACTGTCTGTTGGAGAATTGGGAGACCTCACTAAAAACTACATTTTAGCAAAGTTGAAAATAGGTGGGCACTTGTGGGTACATTACTCTAGGCAATGGGAACAACAGTACAAATGTGTAAATAGGACGAAGTGACACTCTTCCTTGGAAAAGTATGAAGGCCCTGAAGCCGATGACATGTCAGCTGTCCCTCAGGTCAGCGCTCAAGGGTCTGTAGAGGACCAGCGGGCAACTGGAAGAACTCGGGCTTGTTTTTGAACATGACTGTTCAAGATAATGAACAGAAGGTGCTTGACAAAGGAACTAGTTATTTGTGGTTCCTTCTACTTCTATCTACCTCTCTTAGAAAACACTCAAAGAACTGAAAATCCTGACTAGTTTTTCCTGTTTTTTTATGTATGTTCTATACATAGATAGTGGAAAATGGTTAAAGTTAAGCACTATAGTGAAAGAAACAGAGAAAGTTTTAAAGAACTAGGTGTTCTTCCCTGTACTCCAAACTCTATAATTGGGACTCCAATACTGGCCAGCAGAAAGTTATAAGAAAAATATATCAAAGTAATATAAATCATGAACCTAAATTCTATATGTAGCTTAAAAACCAAAATAAACATTGGGACTCTAGAACTGAACAATTTGAGTGTGTAGTCCCTGTGAAAACTGATCACATTCTGTGATCATATTGTTGACTATCCTCTTTACATCAAGCTCTGAGACATATGAAAGAAAAGGAGTTTATCCACAGCTGGAACTTTTAACATCTTGAGCAGTGTCTTTTACAGTTTAGATCTAAAAATTTCCCCCAAGTTCTCATGTTTGTAGAAAGCGATTGAATTGTAAGGTTACTACGCTCATCGGTGGATTTGTCTATTGATGAGATCAGGAGCAGAAAGTGGTATTAGGAGGTGAGGCCTCATTGAAGGTGGGCCATTGCAGATGTGCCATAGAATGGTGTGTTCACCATTGCTTTCTCTTTTCTCATTTTGTTTCCTGGTTTCCATGGATTGAGCACCTTGTCCTCTGCCATGCTGCTTATGCTTTGAAGTCTGCCAACCATGGAATAAGCCATGAGCCAAAGGAATATTCTCCTCCTTTGAGTTACAAATGTCAGATATTCTGTGACAGAAAAGTGACTGAGGAAGATTTTGGTGCCATGGAAGTGTATTGTTACTGCCACTGTACCTAACCATATGGCTTTGACAAAGCCTTTTGTAATGCTTCGTGAGAAGTGTCTGGAAAGATTTGTAGACACTGGCTAAAGAAGCCCTAGAAAGCAATCAGTCAAGATTGATGGAAGATTCTAGTCTGACCTCAAAGACAAGTATGCTGATAAAAATGCACACAGCAAAGGTTAGGCCCAAGAGATTTCAGTTGGGAACAAGGAATACTTTGGCAGTTGGACAAGAAGCCATCTATGCTATGCTCTGGCAGAATTTTTATCAACTTTTACCCTATGTTCTGATATTTTTAAGAATATTCAGATTAAAAGCAACAAACTAATTAATCTGCTGAAAATTCAAGACAGCCAATATTCTGATTGTGGCATGAATACTGCTGGCAGATTTTAGCCAGCTCTATAATAAAAATCAGCAATAAATGGCATACCAAACTAATTTAGAAATTTTGCAGTTTTACCAAAAAAGAGGTTCCTACAATCTTAGTGCCATGATGAGCATGGATGCTGGAAAGATGGCATTAAAAAAAAGTCAATCTTTTTTACATCAGGACAATACAAAAGTGACTTGAAGGCATCTCAGGAATCAGCTAGATCTCACCCTTAATAGGTCCAAGGGTGCAAACTGGAAAGCTTTCATTTGAGAAGAGAACCCTAAGGTGTTCTGTTCATTCAGAGTGACAGAGGAAAATGTTTTCCCAAGTTCATTCATCCAAATATTCAGCGAATTCTGCAGATGAGTCCTACAGTGGTGTGTCTACTGTTTGAGCTGGCAGCAGACATTGGTACCAGCCGTATAAAGCTGATTTTACAAGAACACAAAATGCAAGAGTTGTGGGATGAGAAGGATTTCTACCCACATTTCAGAAGAAGGCTTGGGAAGCCAGTCAGTGTGCCTCTGAGAGGCTAGTGATTGAAGCTGTGAGTGAAACCAAAAGTGTAGTAGAGACCTCGGGAAGGTGAAGGTGGCAGGTACATGGAATATCTGCTGAGGAATGCTGCCGTCCCAAAGAGAGGCCACCTGGGCTGCAACTGACAGTGCAGAGGGACCTGGGATACCTACTTCTGTGGAGCTCACATTTCCCTACAACCTGCTGTGAGTGCTAGACATGGAACTACAGGACTTAATGCTTTCCTGGCTGGGTTTCAGTCTCACTTTGGTTCCCTTCCTTTCTATCCCCCTATTCCTGTCTTTCAGAATTGGAATGTTTACTCTGTCCCCTTGTATGTTGGAAGTATGCAATTTTCTTTTTGATCTTAGGGGCTCAAAATTAAGAATTTTCCTTAAATCTCAGAGAAGACTGGACTTAGACATTTTAGCAATGCTGGAACTGTTAAAACTCCGGTGACTCTTAAAGATGGACTAAACATACTTTGCATAAGGTGAAGGACCTGAGTTTATCTAAAATATTCCCCCATATTCTCATGTGTGGAAGGTAAATGGACCATGGGACTTTTATTACACATCAGTAGATTAATGAATGAGTTCAGTAGCTGAATATGCTTTAGGAGGTGAGCCCTGGTTAGAGATGAGTCACCAAGAATATGAACTAGAAGAAGATATTTTCATCCCTACCTCTTCCCTTTTCATCCTGCTTCCTGGCCACCACGGAGTGAGCAGATGTGCTCAATCCTGGTCCTTCCACCCTCCTGCTTCTGCTTTGGAGTCAAGCAAACATGGACTGAAAATGTGGCCCAAACAAAAGCTCAGCTCTTTTGTGTTAGATGTTCAATATTTTAACCAAGAAATAGGAAAGTAACTAATGGTGCTGTAGAGGGGCGGTAGGTAGTATTTTCAAGAGGTGAGGTTCGCAGAAGAGCAAGTCATTATGAGTAGCAGCTTTGTAAGAGGCTAACATGGCTCCCCTAGACCTGCACGTAGCTCCTGCAAAAGCAGGTTGTTATAAAAAAGAATGTGCCTCATCCCTGAATCATTGTTATTTGTTCTCTTGCCATGTGATCGCTCCCCTCTCACACAGTCCTGCCATGATGCCATCTGCCATGTTTTGATGCTACAAGAACGTGCTCATCAGAGTCAAGTATGCTGGTGCCATGTTCTTTGGCCTCCAAGCCAAGAGCTAACTATTTTTTTTTTTTTTTTTGCATATAAAGTATCCACTCTTGGGTACTGGGATAGTAAGAGAAAATGGTCTAAGATGATTTACAGATCTGGAATAGCAGGTCCTTTGAAAAACAAGGTCAAGGGATACCAGGGCTATGCTCTTGAATGACCACAATCAATTGCAGCTAATGATCAGCTGGGCAGGTTGCTGCAGAACACATCATTTGCAGGATATTTATAATAAAATGTTTGTATTTAATTTCTACTGAATTTAAAATACATTTTTCTACATCCTGTTTATTTTATATTGTAAATTTACACTATAATCCCATAACTCTAAAGTATGGTATGCACCAACAATTAATTTTTCTCTCAGTCACCCTCTTGCTCCATTTATATTCTCTATTTGACTGCTGTGGGGATCTGATTTGTCAGCCATAGCCATGAAAGCATCAAATGACGTTGCACCAGCTCTCTGCAACCGCTAGATGGAGTCCATTTAGCCTGACTTCTTGTGGCTGTATTTTGATACTCCACATCCACTGCAGAGCTGGTCGAAAACAAAACTATTACATAATCAAAATGTAGACTTCCTTTTTTTTAGTAATTTACAAGACTAACTGTACTTCTGATAAAATTTTCCAATGTTAACATGTAAATTTAAATACATAAAATGGGAGGTAATAATACATGTGAGGAAATTCACAGGAAAATATATTTCTAGTGAGACTTCTAATAAATAATTTATAAAAAATATCAGTTAATAGTAAGAAAAAGTACACATACATTGATTTCATATGAATTCACTTCAGACTATTTGATTTTAAACTACTCCTTGTTAAATCTGGAGTTGGGAGCTGAAGAACGGAATAATTTATAATCTTGTATCAGATGCAAAAAGAGTATGAATCATTTCAAAGATAAGGGTAGGTAATAGTGAGCAAAGATGAAAAATGTGGCAACTTTAATCATATACATTTACATAGTCATTCGAAGAAGTGTTGAAACTTCAACACAAAAGTTCATTTAAGCAATATTTCTGAGGGTTCAGGTTTTTGAACCTTTTATCAACTTCAGATAGAAAATTTTCAAAGAGAAAGACAGTGTATATTATCTTCATCCAATGACACAGTCTTACTCTAGATGTCTGAATGTAGATTTGTAATTTTTATTTTGTAAAGAGAAAAACATTATAATCTGTAGTTTTTCAAATGAAGAAAAAAAGATTCACTCATGGCCCATTTATCAATTCATCTTCATTTTGCATCTTCTTAAATTTGTAATTGATCAACATCTTGATAACTGCTTAAAGTGCAAACCACTAAAGTTGATTTTCAATTTGAGATCAACAGCAATAGGAACTCTCCCCCAGTAATAATTACCTAGCATGGGATTGCTACTATTCTAGCATGAGAACTACGCTGTGACAGAAACCCAAAGAAAGAAAATGAGTTGTATATATTTACCTCGAAATTTGATATTTTCCACTAGAAATTGTATGAATTAATTAGTATTTTGATAGCAATTTTATGTCATTTTAGTACACAAGTATTCAATCATTTATTCAATTTGTGTAGTATTTGATTTGTGTCCTATACTAAACTCCAGTCTCTAAATAAAAATTGTTTAAACAACTTAGAAATTTAGAATGTGAGAGAAAAATCACTTCAATAATAATAAAATGAAATGTAACCACAAATATTTATATAACATGAAAAGGTACCACATATATTTGCTCATACATATGTTATATTAAAAGTAAATATTTATAATTTTGAGTAATCTAATGAAAATATATCAGTATAAACAATAGAAATTTTAATAAAAGCCCTATGTATTCATTTTGGAAAGTCTTCATTTAACAGCAATCTATGAGACACAAAGATTTTATGATGAAACCAAGAAACTCGTGTTTCTATGAAGAGTATTGGTGTCCAAATTGCAGTAAAAAGATAGCAATTATGTGCAACCTTGTGTCCAAGTCAAAAAATATTACAAAAAACAAAGACAATGGAAAGCATTTTTTCAGTGACACTACATTAAAAATTCTGGTCTAATCAATGATAAAGACATAACTAATTAAAAAGTAATTGTGATACCTTAGAAAAACTTATTAAACTGAGCATGAATGTCCTGTTTTTGAAATATGCAGAACTTGTCAAGAAAGAAATTATCAAAAATACTTGCATTTTATTTTAAATATGGGTTAATCATGAATTCACATTCACACACTCACACAAAGAGCCATCAAAAGATAAAACCTTAACTCCAATGAAAAGCTTTTTCCTTTGACTGGGTACGTACTATGCATTCATATAAATATCCATGAAAAGAATTAACTTTCTAAAACTGCTTAAGATATCAAATGATATTAAAATTATCTTGAAAGAATTTTTTATACATGTAAATATTTTTATATTACATAAAAAACTTCTAGGAAAGAAGCTTTTTAAAGACAGTGACAATTATTAAATATAAAATTTTCATTTAAATATACAAGGGACAGTACTAATTGTGTGATAGGCTCCTAACACCAAAAAATAAAGACCATGTTATTAAAAGAAAAAAATCATTGCACCATTGATATTTATAAATAAATTTATTGTCATTTATTTCAAACAAGAATATTATTTTACATTTAAGAATTTCATTCTATTCAATTTTGGAAGAAATATTATAAAACATTTTCCTATGTTTGAAACTGTTGGCTGATTGTGGTCCAGAAAACATTTAATAGTACATTTCCTCTCAAATAATTTGTTCTGATTGAAGGAATAAAACTACTACTTAGAATAATGTTTCTTTTTTATTTCCATTTTCTTCACATGTAATTTCATTTCACACAATATATTACACCCAAAGTGAAATGGAGAATTGTTTAATTTATTTAATTCAAGCTTGAAAATAATTGCAACTTCAATAATCTGTGTTCTTTTTAAGACTAATGTGATTTTCAGACTATTTCACAGAGAATTAGTTCAGTCTTTATTTCTGTATGTATATGTGCTCACAGACTTCAAAGGGAATATGTAATTTCATTACTTTAATAGTCATATGTTGAAATTTGTAAGCATATCGTAAGAATTTATCACACTTTATAAAGAGCACTTTGTTATATTTTAAAATAATATTTGTATATGATATGCCATTGTTGACCAAGCAAATAATCATGCACCAAGAAGTACAAGGCTTAAAGAATGTATTTGATGCCTACCTTTAACACACACCTTTATAGCAAATGAAATAAAGAGGAAAAAAGCATGTAGACAAAGAATAATTTACAGATTGCCTCTATTTTTACCATTTAACATGTCTAATGTAGATGTTAATAACTGGGCAATTATGACTTCCTCTGCTTTTACTCACTAGCCAGTTTCTGCCCAAAGCTTTAGTCTTCACAGCATGTGTCATGCAGCTAAGTAAAGGAAGTTCAGAAATTCAGCATGAGGAGAGTTGTGAGATGGGCTAGAAAGGTAGGAAGGGAATATCACACAGCGTACAGATATTTCTTATCCTGAAAACTTAGACTGATTCTAAAATCAATGAAATACCTGAGGCAATTAATTTATAAAGTTTTTCCCCCTCAGGGTTCTGGGTGTTTCAGTCCAAGAGCACTCACCATGGAGCACACGGTGGGGCTAACTTCTTAGACCACCAGCAGAAATCAAAATGAGGGACAGAAAGACACAGGATCCCCCAGTCCCTAACAAAGCCTTATCCCCAATGACTTAAGAAGCTTCCGCGTGTTCCAGCTCCTGAAGTTTCACAGCACTTCCCAACCACCTTGCAGGTCAAGCCTTTAACACATGGACCCACCTTCACAGGATACAGTGCATATTCAGATTGTAGGGTAAAACATCAAATCCTCCTTGGAAATAGGAACTTTCCAGAGTACTAAAGTGAAATGCTGGAATGACAATTGCACGGACTGGAGCTACAACAATAGAGCTTTAATTTGAGAATATTCAATGTGAAATGTATGGCAAATGACTGATGAAAACAGGGAAGAGGAAAAAATGCTTAATAGATCCAGGTTCTGGTTTTAGCAATTGGTGAAAGTGATGCCTTTCAAAAGACTGAAAAACATAGGCAGAAATGTGAGCTTAGATGCATCAAACTGTAAGTACCAAAGAAATGACCAGGTGCTGCTACCTACACAAGTCATCCTGCGCATAATCTGACCTCAAGAGAAAGATGTGCACTGACGATAAGGAACTGAGATGTAATACGTATAAACACCAATTTCCCATAGTGAATACATTTATTGTATATCACAAACATTCCCCAAAATGCAGAGAATTGAAATTCATTGTAACACATCAGGCAACAAAGGCCACTGAATGTCTAATGTGAAAAAAGAAGAGGGAGTGAAGACATATGCAGAAAAAAATAGCTCTTGAGAAGGACAGTTACACCTGTGTGTGATGGCATACTCCCACAACCCCAGCACTTGAGAGGCTGAGGCAGGAGAATCGTTTGCAAGTTCGAGACCAGCCTGGGCTATAAAGTGAGCCTAAGGCTAGTCTGAATTGCATAGCCAGACCCTGTCTCAAAAAGAAAGAAAAAAAAAAAAAGAAGGAAGCAAAAATAAGATAGTACAGCAGAAGAGAGAGAAAACAGAGTTTTCAAGAATATTAGATATGATAAAGATATGAAGAAAATATTGACTAGCCACTGGAATCATAATAAGAGTACATTGATCAGCTAAGCAATGGCAGCAATACTTTGAAGCATTTAGGGAAGTGTGTGATAAAGTCATAGAAAGCAAATACAAGGAACAATTTATGGTTACTTAACAGAGGGGAAACAGAATTAAATAGGAGAAAGACTTATGCTTGCTTTTTGTTTCTTTATATATTTATTTCTAGCTAATTCATAAAAACAAAATTTGTATTTACAGCATACAATGTGATATTTCAATCTACACATACAGGGTGCAATGTCTGCATATCCTCATATATTTATCATTTCTTTATCGTAAAAACCTTATCATTTTTCGAAACATACAGTAAAAGTACCGTTATCTGTAGTAACCTACTGTGCAATAAGCGAAGTCATAAGAAAATGAAGCACAGCGGTATGAGATGGCCTAAGAGAATAAAAGGTTTAAAGAGACAAACGAATGACTACATGATGTCAAAGAAGGATTAGCCTCCATCGTGAAAGGAGAGGAACAATGATTATGGATCCAGGGAAGTCTAGGTTTGGTGCAGAAAGTTTTCATCCTAGTTCCTTGGTTTGAATTAATAGTCCCTGTTAAGCTTGAAGCACAGAGTTGGGAAGATCAATGTTTAAAATAGTTTTATCTATCTAAGCTTGTGTGTCTGATTTATTTCACTTATTATTATGTCTCAAGATTTATCAATTTGCCCTACAAATGACTCAAGCTTATCCTTCTTTATGGCAAAGTAGTACTCCATGGTATAGAAATACCACATTTTCTTTATCCATTCTTCTGTTGTTGGACATACAGTCTGCTCCTAAGATTTAGCTGTTATGAACTGTACTGCTAACAAGAATTAGAGAACTAGATATTTTCCAAAAGAAAAGGAAAACAAGAGATTTAGAAGTGAACATATAAAAAAGTGTAAATGTACCACTTGCCCCAAGGAATCTAATCATTATGTACTCCAAACATTACTCATAAAAATGAATATTTAAAAATTAAGCTTTCGAGGGCTGGAGATTTAGCTTAACTGCACAAGCACTTGCCTGGCAAGTGAGAGGTCATAAGTTCAATCCCCCATACCCCACTAAAAAATATTAAGCTTTTGAGAACAGAAAAGAGTTTATTAGAGAATGTTAAAAAATATGAAATAAAGCATCGAGACTCCAATAGATATTAAACCATTAGTCCAATGTAAGCCTGTGGTTGTAAATATGTTATTTTTTTTTCTCCAACAAAATTCAACTTACTAGATGCAAGAATGAAGAGAGTAAATAATTAGAGTGATCTGGGTCTAGAGTTTTGCCATGGAGGTGAAATTTAATTAAACTGAGAAACCTAATGAGGTGAGGTAAAAGACAAGAGAAGACTTTTAGGTAACAGCAACAAAACATCAGACCATTTAAAAGTGTAGTATTTTCAAAGTTTTGTGTTTAAAGTGAGAACTCCCTGAAATATGATTTTGTTGGAATTGTAAGAGTGCCAGATTTAAAACAGACAATATAAAAATTATAAACCCAAGTAACATGTCATCTATACCCTTTATCTTTCTTCTATTTGCCATCCCCCCCAAATAAATACAGAACAAAACAAAAATAACCTCTATGATTCCATCATGTGTCTTTTTCTAGATTATCCCCACAACGTCCTTCCACCATTGGAAAATTGCAGCTGTGATGTTCCCTTTTCCTTCCACCATTCTTCCCAATGCGCAATCCCACCAAACCAATCTCTGACTTATTAAACTTCTTTATGACCAATATTCCCAATAACGTTAAATTTTGGTTAGTCTTATTTCTCTTCATTAATATGACCACTGCAAGGACATTCATTTGATTATCTTCCACTGTTAATACTGAGAACTTCAACTGCATTTATGGATTAAGTAGTTTCACAGGCCTATGGATAAAGAAAGTACAATTTCCAATTTAAAGATTTGCAAATGAATTTTTAAACCTACCCCAATTTGAGCCAATTTTATTGCATTTTTAAACATATAACCCACCTGGGCTAAAACGAAACAGAAAATTTAACTATTAGAGAAGTCCTTTGCATAATCATGCATTCATACATCTTTATGTAGACATTCTGAAAACCTAGCATAATATAACTAATATGGAGACTTTTCCAATACATCTTTAAAGGGATATAGAATTGATTACACCCTACTACCTAAGAATATTTAGTTAAACACAAACGTATATACGTCATCCAGATAAAGCTAAACCCTCTGATGAACATAAACTCCTGTACATATTTACTGTACCATAATAAACATGGAAATTGTGGAAGTTATTATTTTAAAATGTTTATTCTGTGGCTGTTGCATACAAATGGCTGTTACATATAAATTGTGTTAAATGGCTATATAAAAAGCAATATTAATACATGCTCTTAGATAAAGCCAAATTCCTTTTATATTGGCCTAATAAATCTTTTAATGTGATGTTTCTTAAAACGCGGTCTTCAGAGGAGTTCTCGGTGCTCAAGAGATCTGTATAAGAATTTTTAAATTTGCATTTTTATTATTACTTTTAGTAAGCTGATATAGAATAATCTTTATTATCTTGGAATTCATGGAAAGTCACTTTATTAATTTGTGCTTGTTTTTATTATCTCATTCATGGCAAACAAAAAGCAGATGACATCATAGTGTATTATATATTTAAAAGTCTTACAGATGTTCAGTTACCAATATGTGACAAAAGAATGCAGGCATCATAGTAAACACACCACCAAGCTCAGAGGCCCAGGACCACAGCACCACCATCAAATTGCAAACAGTAATTCAGTTTCAGCAAAACAGCATCATTCACTATATTACATGAGCATCGTCAGTTGAGATTGACTGGTCTTATAAGACTGTTCTCATCTCATTTATAAATCAGATTTGACTTTCTATATGTCTGATGCTGCAAAAAGATGATATTAAGACCTGAGTTTAATTGTATATTAAAATAAAAATTTTCAGCCAATAAAAAATAATAAACATGTTTCTTCATAAAGTGTTTATTTATGCCACAATTTCAAGGAGCAAAGACGGGTAACTTTTTAGGCTTTATTTATTTATTTATTGCATTTAAAACAATTGTAATGAAAGTAGATGTAAACAGGAACTTCATGTTGCTTAGGTTAATTTTGCATTGTTTTTAATTAAATCTCTAAACAATTATCCATGGCACTTTTTCAGACAGTACATAAAACATAACTTCTCTAGGTGCACCCTTTTTAGCACTGAGCTATGTTCCTCTTAACCTTTATGGGTTTTTTGGTCAGTACATCTTGAAAGTCAATCAATATATACAAAGGACTCATACAGAACTTGCAAAATACCCCAGGAATGGCACAGGACATGAGATCATGGAAACATTAGGGTCTTCTCCAACACTGACATCACTCAACCAAAGAAACTACATATTAAAAAGAAAAAACATTGATAAGTATAATGCATTACTAATAAATCCACGAAGATCATCACACCTGCTAAGAATTTCTCCTACATATTCATAAATATATCATATTTCCTATAAACATCTACACAAGATAAAGTTAACATTATTCAGCTTTGCAATGAAAATAAAATGCTTTTAAATCAAGTATGGCATGAGAAAATAAACAATCAATTTCCCTCAGATCGCTAATTTTTGGCAATATTTCTATTGATTGCAACCATCCATTTAGTTGTTCAAATTTACTTAAGTATTACATTTCTCCACAAAGTGCATAAGTATAAGCATAAAACTGCCAACTGAATCAAAATAATTTAATAACATCACCTTCCATAGCTACATATTTTATCAGATTCAAAGAGACTTATAAGAAAAATATTTTATTTCACTTACTCAAAATATCATTCTAGCCTCGTGTCTTTCTTTGTATCACCTTAACCACTAAGCATTCTTCAATTTAAATTAATCAGCTTTATCCTCAATTTGTTATGAAATTCATACTAAGTTAAATGACTTGATAATCTTACATGCTAATTATTAAAGGACAAAAATAGAAAGTTGTTGATATATTCATCTGTACTGACAGTGTAAACGGTGCAGGTGATAATCAGTAGATAAAAGAACAGTTGTTTGCCACACTCCTCATTTCTAATCATAGGAATATTTTCTCCCTTTTTATGCTTTGCTTCTCTTTACCTTAACTACTTCCCTCCCTCCTTTACTCTCTGACAATTGTCTACTTTTATTTCCCACTAGTATATCTTATTGGTCAATAACCTAGGCCAGTAGTTTTGTCTTCAGTGGATCCGCCTTCATTATTACCTATGTCAAATCCAGCTCTTGGATATATTTTCTGCAGGCCTTTGAGGGATTCCTATGGAGAACTGGGCTGCATAGATTGAGCAAAGTATCTCTGTTGCCCAGAAGAGGATGGTTCTTTCTCCGTGCTACAAAAGCACAAAACTGTATTGTTACATTATCACACCATCCTTCTATCCTTTTGTGTTTTTTCTTGCCGAGAAAACCATGAAATTCTTGACTACAGGAGTTACATCTTATTCTTTTCATGACTTCATTGTCTAGTACTGGAAATGATAGATAATCACCAGTTAATATGTGTCACAGTAACACCTCACTAGACAGGGTATTCCTCCTTTACCTCTAACATGCCTCATGCCTTACCCCATTTGCAGCTCATATTTATTTTCCTGGACTCATTATTTATTGACATTAATAGATTAAAAGTATTTACATATAAGATCTGGTACATGAAATGAAAGAGTATTTGTGGATGAAACTAGTAACTGGCCATCAAAATCCATCTGGCTACACTACATTTCCCAAATCTCCTTGCAGCTGACAGTCAAATGGGATGTTCAAGGAGGCCATGTGTAATGGCCCTTGAAGCATACCATGCCTGTTCCCTATTTGTTCTCTATCTTCCTAAGAGTTGGGACATCTGTGTCTTCGCCTTTGCTTTAGTGATGCAAATGTGGATGATGAAAGAGAAGATTAAAGGTAAATAAACGTTTAATGAAACTGGGTCATATCAAGCTGAACCTCATCGTGTGGGTTATTACATAAAAGAAATGCATCTTGAATATTTTAAGTCATCATATTGTTGACTATCAGTTTTAACAGGTTAGCCTTCAATTAATATTTAGGAGATTATTAAACAGTTGTATAAATTATTAGACAAACTTATTCATGTAAAAAATTATTGACATAAAATTATACAAGAATAATCTGTTAGATTGCAACCAAAAGAAAACATCGAAAGATGGGAAACAAGCAAGGTGTTTACAGGTCATTGATGTACAGTAGACGAAAAATCAGACGGCTTCTAACTACTTGGTGTAAGCAGGGATCCAAGAAAAGACACATTTGGAGTGACTTTTAGGATCCCAAGACAGAGACTGTCTCTATCCTAGCCCTTCATTTACTATATGGAAGCAAATGCTGGTATTCTAAGTAGTTGAAGCTAAGTATTAATCTTTTCCTTTCGCCTCTGGATCATATGCAATCTCCTTGTTTATTTTGTTTTTCACTGTGGTCTGTTCTTCAAAGAAGTTAAAATCATTCATTTACCAATATGTAATTCCACAGTATACTCAATGTAAAACCCAGACTTCACCATAGCTTGCAAGGTTCTGCATGGTCCTGCTGCTCACCTGCTGCCCAGCCCCTCAGCACCAGCCTACTGGTTCTCCTCTTCCTTTAAGTCTATTCTTCCTTCACAGCCTCAACCTGACAGAATTTTCACTCAAATATTTACACAGTTCTATCCCGCTCTTTAGTTTTGGTTTGGTTTGGTTTGGTTTGGTTTGGTTTTTTTTTTTTTTGGTTTCAGCATTCCTAGAGAGCAAAGCCAGTACTAAAGGGAACTCTAACACTGGGCACAAACCTCAGTCCTTTTTAACTTTTTTTAAACTTTGAGACAGGGTCAAGCAGGACTTGAACTTGCTCCTGCCTCAGCCTCCCTAAGTGCTAGTGTTGTAGGCACGTGCCATTGGCTTCCCACTCTTTATGACTGGGTTCAAATTCTTCCTGCTCGGTTACAAGCAGCCTTTCTTTGCAAATAGAATGAGCGCTAGAGGGAAGGGGGAGGAGTTAGGGGAGAATGGGAATAAACAGAACTAAGATGTGTTATGCACATGTATCAAACCTCCATGAGGAATTTAATTATGTACTGCAAGTATGCACCCATAAAAGAGTAAAAAATAAAAATATAATAAAATAGCAGCCCAAAATTCCTCTCAGCCCTTATACTGAGTTAGATTGTATTATATTTTTTATTCATGCTGTATCTCTTCAACTAGAATGGAATTTTCCTGCATACAAAGACTGTGTCATTTACTACTGGAACTCATGGTATCCTCAGAAGTGTCAAATATGGATGAAGTATCCTACAAGTATGCTTTGAATACATGAATAAAAAATTTGACTTTAGCATTACAATTCAAGAAAATACATTCAAACCAGATAGCTGATTGATCTTGTTAATTTTCTACAACATCAGAGTTTAGCCACCCTAAAGAGAAGACAAATTAGTAAGGCCTGCCAATGACTGATAAACATAAATTCATTAAGCAAAATGCAAAAATAAAAACCATGGACCAAATTTTCTGTTTCTAAGAGGGCAAACTGAACTAAATGTTATAAGCGCAGCTTTTAATAAGGCAGAATATAGGTCTTCACAGTCACCTACACATTAATCCAATAAAAAAATAAAAATCCCTAGTATAAAATAGAAAGATTCCAAAGTAGAATAGACAAGTGATATTTTTAGAAATAGTTATTTCTGTGAAGGATTAGATTTTGCTTCACATTTTTATAAATGTCATCGGAAGTTCTGCTCATGAACTCATTCAATGGATATTAAAATTCTACTCTATGAGGCCTGTGCTAGTGACTGCATACGTTAAAAAGGCAGACAGAGTATCTCTTCTACCTCCAGAGGCTTTTCTCTGGTCAGAAGGTCACGTAAGTACACTAACAAGTAAAGGAAAAAAGAAAAACGAACCAGCATGTCAGGAAAAGTTGTAAGTAAAATGCAATGAACTTCAAAGTTTAGCAAAACAGCTTCAGGTATGGCAGAAATTAAAAGGAAGTTCACACTTCAAACGGTGATCTTTGTTGCATGGACAATGCAATATCTAAAAACCTAGCTAAGAAAATTCAAAGGGATTGGTTGAAAACTCAAAGGGATTAGTTGTATTTTTGCTATTTTGAATTGAAAAAAATACAATCTTTAGATAGTTCTGGTTTCAAATAAATGATTCTAAATATGGAAAAGGCAAAAGTTAAAAATATTAAATCATTGTTTAATTAATATTTTCTTATATTGCTAAAATTGGTCTGATAACCATTGCTTTTATATTGTACCCTCTGAGACTCTATATTAAATTTTCCTAAGTTATAAAGTTGTTTTAAAAATCAGTTCCAGTTTATAATGTTGATAAAAATTTAAGAAAATATTTAGTGACTCTAAACATTTAAAACAAAATACAAGTGTTTCTTCTAAAACATATTACATAATCTTGCATTATACAAAATAACAAACTTAAGATTTTTGGAAAATAAACTTGGTGGCACTAAAATCTTTGGACATTAATAAAAGCACAAATAACATCATCTTCCTAGATCATTTACAGACTTAAATATTAGGGTACAGGTTTCCTGTCTAAAGGTATTCTCCTGGAGAGAACTTACTTCCCATTTTGCTTCCATAGAATGGATAGGAGAGACTGGTAAAATGTAGACTTTACCACTCTTTATTATTATCATCATTATTTTGAGGGGGAGTTCTTTTGTTGTTGTTGTTTTGGTTTTTTGAGACAGGATATGACTGTGTAATTCAGGCAGCCCTTAAGTTCACTGTGTAGTTGAGGCTGGTCTTGAACTCGCAGTGATCCTCCTGCTCTACCTCCTGAGTGTAGGTATTGCAGGCATGCACCACCACACCAGGATTTGTGTTAATTATTTTTAAAGTAAGGGAGAATGTCTTCCTAGATCTAGTTTCCCAAAGCCATTTAAATGCCTTCATGCTCTCAGATCTCTATGATTTTTTCCCAAAGTTTACAAATATTGGTAAATCTTCCCTTTAATAGTACAAAAGTCTGTACAATTCTCCAAACTATGAATTGTTAACAGAAAAATACAAAAGTAAACGGACAAAATATGTAAACAGGCATTTCAGAAAAAAAGGACTGACAAATGGGTAATAAACGCCAATAAGCAAAAGGTAAGGAGATCAGCTGCATCAGATATTAGGGAAACACCAATTAAAACCACAACCCAGAGGCCAGGGTTATAGCTCAGCTGCATAGCACCTGCCTGGCAAGTACAAGGCCTCGAGTTTGATTTCTGGTGCCTAAACAAATAAATGAACAAACCCACAACACGTTCACCAGAAAAACCAAAATTTAATTCACTGGTACTGTCAATTCCAGTTGTTCGTATCCTAATATATGATAGGAATGTAAATTGGTAAGTATAACCACTCTAGGAAATTGTTTGGTACTATCTACCCATTCCCATCTGTACATCCTGTAAAAAATTTAATCCCCTTGTTAAATGTATCCCCCAACACAAATGCATACATATCATCACCAAAATTTGTTCACAAGCATTCATAGACATGGATATCCTCTGTTTGTGAAAAACCTAACAAAACTTACACAATGATTTGTATTCTTATCTGAATGGCTCTTATATTGAAATAAAGTTCAAAAATTGCATCTTAGGGAAAAATAGCTGATGAACTATGATAACTACTGTCTCACATCAGCATCACTCATCTGTTTACAAAAGATGGAAAAGAAATACATTTTTAATGGGATGGACTATAACATAAATGAAGTTTTTATTGTCAAAGCATTTTAAAGATAGAAAATTTATTATATGCACTGTTGTATGCTTGACTCTCCCAGGAAGACAGCCATGAAACTGGCTACATTTATGCATGTTCTTTAGGCTTTTGTTTTTTTAGATTTTTCATTAAATAAATAATGATATTAATGACAAAGGAATATCAGATTATTTTACTCTGACACATTTCTGAGAACACGAATTTCATACTTTAAAGAGCACACCCCAAAAGGCAAAAGTTAGGAGTGGACTTTTCATGGAAAATGACTCTTGGTTTCAGAGAAATTTTCTCTTCGAAGTGATTAAACCTTTATAATTACAATCTCTGCCATAATTATATTTTTAAAAATTACCTTAATGAGAGGTAATAGGCACTTTCAGTTTGAGCTAAATCGAGAAATTTTAGCACAATGTGTGTTTTGTCAGTTCTCTTCATATACATATATTCATGAAGCTGTCTGAAATGCCTTTCTCGAGTCACATTCTTATTTAGTGAATAAATATATTTAAAAATTACAGTTGTCATAATGAAAAAAAGAAAACTCCACATAAAGTGGTAAATTCAAATTCAGTGATGGGAAAAGCAAATTTAAGGTAGAAATAGCTAAAAAAGTACACTACACTATGTACAGTATATGCATGCTCATGCAAGTACATACCTATTTCCCTAAGGTTCACTAGAATATATTGTTGACTTGAAAAGTGGTAAGGAGGAAAACAGTAAATATGTACCATACATATTTCCTGAAATGCAAATCTTTGGACTTTTAAGTTTTAAAAATTAAAGACAAAATGTTCACCTTAGATTATGACATTTAATGAAAATAAGTTAAAATTCTTTGCTGAAAAGTTTACTTGGAAAGATAATCAAGTTTTAGTAGTTACATAATTTAAAGGTAAGCATTTCCTATAATAAAGGAAACTGGTTAGAAATTTCAAATGACCATTCACTCATTGAATCACTCATTAATTATACAAACATTTTACTAAATGACAAGCATTTTTAGGGAATCAAAACAAAAATCCCTGATGTCATAGAATTTACAAGCAAATGAAACAACACTAGTGACAGATATACAAAATACAGTTTTATTAAATAATAACTGCTATGTTTAAAAACAAAAGCTGGACATGGTAGCATGTGCCTATATTCCTAGCACTCGGGAGGCTGAGGCAGGAGGGTAGCCCCAAGTTTGAAGCTAACCTGGGCTCACGTTGAGTTGAAGGTCAATCTGCACTACATAGCCCAAATGTATCTCAAAAACTAAATAAATAAATAGCAAATAACAAATTTTTTTAAAAAAATTAAAATATAAAGAGTTATAGAATGTTGTAGGCAAGAACATTTTTAGCTAATATGGTCAGGAAAGATGTCACTGAGAAAATAACATTCAAATGATATGACCCAATAAAATATCTTTAAAAAAAAAGTCTAAGTGTAGGGATCAACTCTTGCAGAAAGCCTTTGTAGACATAATTGATGCTTGGCTGAGTTGGGAGCTCTTGCAGTTTGGATAAGCGTCCCTCAAAGTCCTATGTGCTAAAGACTTATTCCTCAGCATGGCATTACTGGGGGTGGGGGGATCAAACCCTTAGGGGGAGGAGTCTATTGAGAGGAGCTTAGGTCATTGGGTGATACCCTTGAAGACTATGATAGGAATTTTGCACTTTGCTCTCCCTCTTTTGTGTTTTGGCCATGATAAGAATAGTCTGTCACATCACAAGCTCCTTTCCATAGCCTTCTGGCACATCTATCATGGGTTTAAAGCACTAGATCCACCTTATTTTAGACTGAAATCTTCAGTCTTTTCTCTCTACAAATCAATTATCTCAGGTATTATATTATAGTGAAGGAAAGTAATGCAAGTATTTTCCCATGTGTTTCCCCAGCAATCAAAACTAAGCCCTACATCACAACCCTTGCTTTTACATGGAAATTACCTGATTATATATTTTCTTAATTTCCTGAAAATAAGGAATGTGTCCATTTGCCTGTTATCCTTTGTTCCTAACAAGGTTGTTACAGAAAATAAACATTTGTTGAATAAATAATGGATTTAAACTGGAGTTAAAATTCCCTGTACAAAAACCTTAGTAAAAAGTTGTTTAAAATGTTCAGAACTACAGAGAAAATGGCAGTTGCAGAAACGCTTTGCTCAGAATCATTCTAGAAATTTTTCAGATCTTTCATGTCACCAAGGTAATTTAACTCAAAATTTGTTAGCCTGCTAATTAAATAAGACATATTAACTAACTTAATCAAGTTTTTCCCAACCAGAAACTTCCAGGAGAAATGAAACAGGGGAGATTAAATAAGTAATGTACAAAGGCAGTGTTTTTTGTTTGTTCTCAACCTTATTATCCATTAAATCTTTCTTTCTCTGTCTTCTCTCCTTAATAAAATAAAGGCCATATGGAACCGGGAGCAGGTAATCAAAGTAGAACACAATGCTCCCTCTCTTTCCTAACAGTTCTTCCTTTACTACTTTAGGGAAGAAAAGCCTGGGGAATCAGAGGTTCTCAGCAGGTGAGAGAAACAGTCCATTTAAGTACTTTGATGTTGGGCTAAACTGAAAACCAGTGAACTAGTACAAACGTCCAAAGAATCTAAAGTCTAGACTCAATGTTTGAAAATAAGGTACCTTAGCAAAAAAGTGTCTCAGTAAATTGTACGTGTAATTATCATATAATCATTATAACTTATATAACCAATTCAATGAAAGAGAAAGCAACACAAAATAAGAGTGGCACAACTCATTTTAGATTTATCTAAAGCTGTTTATTTGACTGTGATGTCTAGGTATGAATCAAATTCAGTACGTTGATAGATATAATGCTTTTATAACATAAACTTCTTAATCTGTATATCAATTAAAATTCACAAATGTCTTAGGCAATCATATTCATAAAATGAGATTGTGGCAATAAGCCCAAACCACAGGAACATGTGTTTAAGCATAGATAAATGTCTTCCGAAAGCTGAAAATGTGAAACTGCAAACAGAATATAATAGGTTTTTCAGGAAACTGCAGTTATCTCTTATAATTCAGTCTCATCTGATTAAGAAGCCTATTTCATAATGAAAGACCTTCCTTACTCAGTTCTAGTGTGAGCTCCATCTCTATTCCACAAATATCACTCCCACTCACAAAACAGTAATGAGTACAAACAATAGATTTCCTGCACTACTTTGCTTTGCATTTTCTGCTCTGTACTGTTTTAGCATTTGAATCCTGTTTGGTTCGGTTTTGTTTAAGTACTGGGAATTAAAGTCAAAGACTTCAACCTTTTACTTTATTTCTCTTTTTTCTTTCTCTTTTTTTCTTTCCCTTCCTTCCTTCTTTCCTTCCCTTTTTTTCTTTCTTGGACAAGATTTTTGCTAAGTCACCAAGTAGTCCAGGCTGGGCTCAAAAGAGAACTGATCATCCTGTCTCAACCTCCCAGAGTGTTGTTATTACAGATATGCTACCATACCCAACTTCAATCTATTCTTATTAGATTGAAATATACCTTGTTGATTTCCTAGAGAAAATGAGGCCCAAATTACTACTATGGAATCAAAAGAAGACTAGATATTTCTTCCCAAAACCTAGTACTCTAGGCATATGGCCCATCTAGATGCTTCTACTTTGCCTTTGAGTCTGAAAGAACTGATTCAAGATATCAAGTCCAGCTAGCAGACAATTTGTGCGATCACCTACTCTAAACACTGTGCCACCTCTTCTCTTACCTATACCATTTTTCTGAACCTGTTTTAGTTCTCTTTGTTTAAGTCAGCTGATACTAGAATTTGTGACTGCAATCATTTAACATCCAATTTAAAGAAACTAGCTTGATTTTTCTTTCTTGTTTACAACAGCTCAGGATTGTAGGTAACTGCTTTGGTTGAGCTGCCTTTTTTAATTTCCTGCAAGGTCATAAAAGAATATATTGATTCAAAATAATATAGTTACAGAGTCTGGAAGAGTTGATCAACTCTCCAAAAGTAGAATGGAACCTTGAACTTGTTTCAACACACAAAAGTAGAGAATGAAATTCAAGAAGCCTTCATTTAAAGACAAATGTTTCCAAATCCTTGGAGAGCTTTATAACCAGTGAGAATTTTATCACCCAAGGGACATTAACAATGTTTGGAGACCTAGTTAGTATTCATAAGTAAGGGAAAATGCTATGGGTTCTAGTGAATAGAAGTTAAGGATGCTGATAAACATCCTACTGTGTACTTGTAGTTAATGACAAGAAAGAAGTTTCTCATTCAAAAGCTCAATAGAGCCAAGGTTGAGACATGCCTCTGTACATCATTCTCCTTTCATAAGTCATACATGGCACATGAATAAATGCCCTATGGGTCATGTATGAACAAAAGTTCCATGGAGTTAGGGCAACTTTCCAGCAGTCTGCAATAGCTAACAACTTTCTTAAAACTTCTGAAACCTTATTTCTACTGTAAGGTTAAAAGAGAAAAATCTTTTAATACTTCCGTCAACATGCAGATCCACCTACTAACTACACAGATAAGAAAGAGCCAAAAAGAGCAAATAAGATTTGCAAAGTGCTGCAAAGCACCCGCTGTGTCTGAGGAATGACAGTTCACTCAGGCCACTGAAGAGGTGCTCCAATGGCCAAGGATATTGGGAAATGAAGCTTGGGAAGGATGCTGTGATCAGATCCCAAAGTGTCTTTCACATCCCAGGAGTATGGATTTTCCTCTCTGATTAATAGTAATTTTTAGAAAAACAGTGAGATAAAGAAATGATGCTAATTCTTCAAAAGAATATTCTGGAATCACTTTAGGTAATAATCTACCAGGAGCAGTCAGGTGACAGGATGACAGGAGAAATCTTCAGTCATACGAGAATGAGCAGCCACCTTTAACAATGATAATGGCAACAAGACTATAGATCAAAACCCGAAAAGGATTTAAACATTTTCTTGAGATTTACCAAGCTTGCTCTGTAAAATGGATATCGTTCAATACTAGGAAATATAAATTAAAGAGTTAGAAACAGTCTAAACAAATTCACACACATATATTAATTTCCAAGCTGCATCTGGAAAGCAGAAAGGATAAGTAAAAAGAATTAAGATGTGTTATGCAAATCTACCAACTCTTCATTATGAATGTAATCACTATGCATGCAAACATTTTTTTTAAATTTAATGTCAGTGAATTTCTTTAAAAGCTATATAATGGAAAATTGTTCTATTTTTAAAATGCATATACAACTTCTAATACAGACAAAAGTGCACTATATTACCTGCTCCAGGACTTCCTTATAGGTAATGGTTTCTTTAGTGTTTGTAACAGGACTGTCATAGATGATAGCAATCTTATCCCCTTTACCATTTTCAATGTGACGATCAATGGCATTGTAACAAATGTTAAGCATTCCTTCCACAAACCTGAAAAATAATCGAAAAATAAAAGTAAATAATTATTTTTTTTCAATATTGCTGCTGAATCAGGTTACTGTATTTCTAGTTGGAGAACTGGTCCTAAAGCAGTGTTTTTTAGTAAATGCTATGCCAGGTAATGGCTATATCGAGATGGCATGGGGTGCACATTTTTATTTTAATAAATACATATTTACTTCATGTGCACTAAAAAAAAAAATACACCTTGCACTTCAAACTGACTACTGTGAGGATTTTATTGCTTGGAAAGAAACCAGAGTACAGAGTAACAAAATAATCTAAGTTACATAGATGGACTGAATGACATATAAGTCTGCTGCAGAAGCATTAGAGATTATGAAATAGAAAATAGCAAGCATATCACTAAAGTTTTGGTATCTGCTGCAAATAGATAACTTACTGGCAAATTCAATTCTTTGAAAGAATGATTATGAATTTCTGTTTCAATTAAATGTGATGTCTTCAATTGTCTATGGAACAGATAAATTTTTTGTGCTGTCCATGCTGCATAATGAATAAGGAACGGGCATGCACGTATCACATTTTTAAAAATATTTGAATTTCATTTCTTAATTGATCAGTGCTTTACTTTCAAAATACAGATGTCATATAGGAACATGGCAATAGGTCATTTTTGAGGAATAGTTCATTTTTCCAAAAGAAAAAACCTTGCATATGCTACTTTTTTAAAGAAAAGATTTGAATATTCCACAATTTTGTACAACAACAATCCACTTTTCTTACCACTGAACTACCAAATACAATAATACAAAGTAACAGAAAATATACTGAAGCAGGAAAGGTCCTATTAATCCTTCACTGCCCACTGACCCATTTTTGGCACATCCATAAAAATGGAACATAATGAAATGTGTTATATTCAAATTCTCAGTCCTTGAATTTTTGTAGGTAATGTGAACTTCACGTAAAAGCTCAAAAATTTTAATCTCCCACATAAATGGACCAAATTATTGAGTATCACCTTCACATCTTTATGAAGAGCACTGTGAGAAGTAAAACAATGCATTAAAAGAAACCACAGTACAGTAGCAGCACAGCAAATAATAAATGAGGAGGCCACATAAGGAGGGGTCATTGAGCCAGGTTGACAAATGTTACAAATTTCAGTACTATCACGTGTAGTTATCTATAGTATAGCACAATATGCATTTAATAAAAAGATTCTGAATTTCATAGTGCGATTTTTTAATACAGGTTCTCCCTTTGTAGTTCAGGTTGGCCTCAAACTCAGTCAACTTCCTCCCTCAGCCTTCCAAGTGTCCCACCACACCTGGCTTCCAAGTGTGATGTTTGTTCAGAATTTTATTTTTTTACCTTCCTTGCTTCCATCAAAATTGTTTTGCATCTCTCCCTCCCCTGGCTCTATGAGTGGAAAATATGAAATTGACTTTGGATTCATCCAGGAATTTGCTTTAACTAATTCAATGTCAGTACACATAATGCAGACAGAGGCTTGCAAAGCTCTCACGTAGTTGGGCTTACTCTCCTGGGCCTCTATATTCCCCAAGACGGCACCCCAGATAAGGTTGCTACCTTCTCACTTGGCACCCAGAATGATCATTTATGGGTGAAAACAGAGCCCAAACAAAGCAGGGAGCCCAGCCCAGCCTCAAGGTCTTGGAACAGCACGCCCAGATATTCCCGTCTTTAATCTGCTGACCTCATGGCAAAGTTCAAGTACATAAAAATAACACTGCAGAGATCATGTCCTTTCTGGTTAGACAACACACTGTAACCATAATTAACTAATGCTCAAGGATACAGACGAAATTTCCTGACCAGTAGAAGTAAGCTCATTCATTTTATGGCATTTCCTGCAGAATATGTTGTAAACATATGGAGCATTTACTTGCTGGAAAATCTCAATCTCTCTCTCTCTCTCTCTCTCTCTCTCTCTCTCTCTCTCTCTCTCTCTCTTATTATCTCTTTGTTTGCACCTTCTCGATATCATCTGAGAAATCTTCCTGTTCATTTTTAAGTGACTATGACCCCACCCATTTCATATGCATCCCTTTACTTTTGCTATATTCTCTCCCTGGACAACCTCTACTCTCTTATGTCTTTAGCTTCCGTTTTTATCTCCAATACTCTTCCCCCTTCTAAGCTCTACACTCTTATCACAGTCTACTGGACATCTGCACATGTGAAAAATCCAAAACTATAACTATTTCTCACCACTTCTAACCTTCAGCCTCACCCCAGTTTGAAACCTCCTATTTTCTATATTCCACTGGGTATAACCAGTGGCCTGAAATAAACCCCCAAATCAGGTTTTGACCCTCACCCATCATATCCAAAAAACTACATGTAACATCACATCTACCTTGTCTATCTGTAATTATTTGGTTCTCTCACAGAGCACCTCACTTAAATTACAACACCCTAATTAACCTCTGTGCCTCAAACTTGATCCAATACTTTCAAGCCATCTCTTTACGCTACTAGGATGTGTTTTCTTGATGTATTATCATACTAGATGTTTAAAATAATTTCTTATCTTTCCACAAGACCCATAATAAAAACTATATAGCTTTCAATGACATGCAAAACCTATTTATCTACTCTTTGTTTTTCTCCTGTTTGACTATACACAATCTAGTCATATTGATTTACAAACTTTGTGGTTCCTTGAATTCAGCCACTTTCGTGGCTTTTACCTTGGGTGACATCCTTCCCTAAGAGCTTTCAAAGCCAAATGTACATACCTTACTGTATGAACAATTTGTCCACTTGTTTATAGGTTTTGTTCATTTTACTGTAATCTATCTGAAAGCAGAAACTATGTCATACTCTTCTGGTAGTTCAGAGATCTGCTAATACTTGTCCTATATCAGAGCATGCAATGAATATTTGATAACTGAATGAATAAAATACTAGTAAACTTTCAAGAAGCACTGCATTTAAGATTCAAATAGAGTAACCAGGAAAGCTTCTTCTATCCCATTTTAAGGTCACAAAAATAGTGTCAAAAAGAGTAACACCCAGGGCATCTGGTTAGGAATTGAAGAAAATTATTCCTAAAACCTGCATTTAGACATCTATTCATTCCTTTATTTAAAAATGCAATTTTTCTACCTCTAATTCTGATTGACCTCCAAACCATATCCATTTTACTGTTGAGCCCATTTAGTAAGCTTTTCCTTGCATTAATGGCTTAGCTCTATAATGCACCCCCCATTATGATACACTCAGAAGTAGGCCTTTTGGAAGATGGCTGGATCATGGGGCCATTGCACTCCTCAGTGGCTCCGTCCACTAATCATTTCAGTGGCTGAGGGTGCTGGCAGGAGGTAGGGTGTGGTGGGAAAAAGCAGGGCATGGGAGGAGAAAGACACACCCTGGCCACCCAGACAGGAGCAGCTTTCTTCCCCAGCTTTCCTCCACGTCACCTCCTGCCTTAGACCCTGCCAAGGGGAACTAAAAGCACAAGGGAACATGAACCTCTCCTCTTTTCAGCTGCAGATGTCAGGTGTTTTGGCCAACAAAAAGAAAGCAACTAATGTATATTGTAAAATTTTAAAATTCCTGCTTTGTTCTTCTTTGTATTTTTGCTTGTTGATTTGTGTTTCTCTTTTGAGACTTTGATTTGTTTTCAGTGTGTTCAAAATTATTTGCTGAAATATTCTGTTTTTGGGGGGGGATGGCTGCTTTAAAATCCTTGACACATATTTCCAAGCCTGTGTCATCTCACTTTTGGTATCTGTTGATTTTTTCCTCACTCATCTTGAGATTTTACTGGGTTTTGGTGTAACATGTAAATTTTTGGCTGTGACTTGTGCATCTCGGGTGTTATACCATAACACTCTGGAACTTATTTAAAGATCTGATTTAAACCTTCTGTAATGACAGGGTTCCTCTGACTGCACTGGAGAGCAGGGCAACACCTCCTTACTATCACATTCAGATCAAAGCTCAGTTCATCACTGGTCTTCCCTGATACCACTTGGGCTGACAGTTGCCTCATTACTGAGGGCCTAAGTGAAATCTCAAGTTCCCACTAGGTTTCCACTCACGACCCTACAAGAGAAGAGGAAGGATGCTCATTACCACTCCCCCCATCACCTGCACTCACACTGCTGGGTGAAGATCCGTCACCTCCTTACCTTAGCCACAGGGGAAGGGCTGACTTCCCGCCAAAATTACCTGACATCAACAGGGAAGGTAATAATGTGTGTGCCACTCTGCCACAGCCCAGCAAGAATGGAAGTCTACACTCTGCAGCAGGTTTTCACCAGAAAGGATGGGATAGGGCCATAACTTGTTCATAGGGTTTGTCTGGATTATGGTAGTTATCTAAAAGTTCTCTTTCCTGCTGGGATTATCATTTATTGATTCTCCTGCCAGAGAGGGAAGCTTTTGCTGGGGGTTTATTAAGTCTTGACCACTGGTATTTTTAAGTTTCCAGCTTCTCCAGGATGCATAATACAAAAAGAAGAACCAAGGGACTCGCGGTTGTGTTATTCGTTCAGTCCCACAGTTCCCAGCTGGATGACCTTTTCTTCCTTCCAGCATCTTCACGTTTGTGCTTGATATGTAATATCCTGGGTTTTTAACTGCACGTAGCAGGGTGAATAAGAAGTAGTGTGTTTTCTCCGTGTTATTCTATAAACAAAAGTCCCTAACTGTGCTGAACCCTTACTTTAAGACAAGACTTTGGGTGCATTAACCCTTTTAGCTGAAAAACATATCTCCCCTATGAGGTAGGTACTGTCAGTTAAAGAACTGAGGACACAGTATTTTGCCCAAGGCAATTTGAACAGAACCAAGTCCTTAAACATTATATGCTGCTCACATGAGTAATTCTCAAAGAACTTGGATTTTTGTTTTAAGTTGCTTATAAATTGGCATGGCTAAATATTGTACTTGTTAATATTTTAAAGTTTAACTTAAAGAAACTTTTAAAACTTGAGGATACTCTCTGCGGCAGGGAGAAAGGCTCCCCAAGCAGGGGAATGGTTTATAAGTAATGTTCAGCAGCAGTATTGCAGCAGGTGTCAAACTGGCATGGCTCTGTGGTGGAGATAGCCAGTGAATGCATGAAAACAAATTGGCTAAATTCAGAGACAGGTACACTGCGGGTAACTAGACAAAACGAACTGCAAGGGGCCTCTCAGTTTGGAGGTTTGATTCTTCTTCTATGGCATGATTCTTCATTCACTATAAATCAAATCATTTCAGTAAAGGTCAACAGAACACCTCCATGTGTTCTCTCTACCATTCCTACTAAATTCATGAACAGGTTTTAAATAGTTTGTCTCCCTAGATTGTAAAACTAATTAATACTTACTGTAAAAAAAGTAACTAATATATACTTTAAGAAATTTTACTGTATTCTTTGCATATGTAAATGTTACTTCTTATGCAGTTGATATTATACTTTGTCTCTATATTTAGGATTACATTATGTGCTTTTTTTCAAGAGTCAGATAAATATTCTAACATCAATTATAATTAAGGCATAATATTCCATTCAGGGCCTAGGCAACAATGAAGATAACCCTATGTTTTTGCCAATTGCCTTTCACAGCGTATCATTATTAAATGAAACTAGAATGATGTTTTTTAATAGAGAAACATTGGTTGCACTGTTTTCCAAATTTCATTTTGAGGCTTTAGTTCTACAAGACAACACACATGCATTAAAATCAAGTAATTAAATTGGTTTCTGGAAATACTGAATCAATATACATTACCATCAGCATTGCCTGAATATATATTTCATTAACCTCCTCTAAATACAAATTATTCTCAACATTCTTCAATTTAAACAGTGAAAATCAATTTTAATTTTTTCTTGGTTACTCATATTGATTAACTGCAGTTTCTTACTAATTTTTTAAAATCTTACTACACAAAACACTGAATTTTTTTATTTTTATTAGTACATGTTTGCAGAGCAAAATGACTACATTATCTGCAGAGAACTGGGACATGTACATAACATATTTCAGTTCCCTTCTTTTCCTCTCTGCTCACCTCCTTTATTTTTCCAGCATCTGATTCATTTGTTTATCTTATAAACCTTATAAAATTAATTATTTATAAAATTAAAAGCAGACTGATAGGCCAAAGAACATATTAAACAAGACAATTGTACTAATTCAAAGTATACTTTTAGATATATAGTCCATGCTGGATTACAATACTATTTTTTCTCATCTTTTCTACCCCGTCATATATATATATATATATATATATATATATATATATATATTCCATATAAGACTATATATAAGACTAACGATGTAAGCTTGTGTGACTGAGTGACTTCACTTAACGATATGTTCTCAAGTTACACTCATTTTCCAATAGATGACTCAAGGTTATCTTTCTTTAAGGCAGAGTAGTATTTTACATTATACAAATATCTTCTATTGATAGATGCATAAGCTATTTCCAAGATTTAGCTATTATGTTGCACTGCTATGAACATGGGTATGCATACATCACTGTGGTACGGTATGTTTAACATTTTGGGCAAGATATTATGTCTTACATTTCTAGAGATGATTTTCTGAGTTTGTTTGCTAATTTTAATTCATGAGGCTTCCTGAAACAAACAATTTAATTTTTATGTAGTAAAATGAACTCATGATTTCCTCTGTAATTCTTCCCTATGACAATTCAAACTCCTTCCCTCTAACTTCATGTATTATATTAATCTCTTAAATGTCCCAGTGATTTGTTAACATAGATATATATGCAATCTCTGGGTACAGTTATATGTTACATGTGCTATGTATACATAACACATATAATGAGGTGGAAATATAATCATCTTTAGTTTTTAAGTTGATTTTCCAGCTATCATTTTTTTTAATAATCCTACTCTTTTCATTCACTGGAAATACTCCATTCTTCCCATACATATTAGCGTCAAATATATACCAGAGTCTTTTTCAGGACTATAGCTTCTAGATACATCTGCTGCATTGATTTGACAGTAGGTTTATGAATTACTGTCTATATAAAGCTCACTCAGTTTTTGCTTTTGCGGAAGAAAGGAAATATCTATGTTCTTTGTCACACACCAAAACCCCCAAAATTTTTCATTTAAAACTGCAAGCAATTTTAATATACTCTATGCACAATTCAAATAACAAAGAATTGTATATAATTAGCACTATATTGATGGTAGTTGTGGGACAACTAGTAAAGATATCACTAATCACTGTATTTCACTTATATAAAACAAAGAGAAGGTTAATGTTGGCTCAATCCAGTAGTCATGAGAGGCATGGTAGGTCCAACTATATTGATTCATAAAAAAGATGTCCATGCTATTTTTATATTATTGTGAAAAGAAGGGTATCAAAATTCATTCAATCGTTATATAGACCAATTTGTTCATGAGAAACCTAAAAACCCAAAGCAAGTAATATAAAGGCTCAAGAAAAACCTTTCAATAAAACTCTGAAATAATTTCAAGATTTAGAGGCAGAACAGGATAAAGAACGGGTAATGGGTATGTGGATGGATAATTAAGGTATATCCTCACCCTTCCTCCACCACACACACAAACACATCATAAACATTTATTCACTTAGAATGTAACTTTTTGAGGTGACAGGGTTTCTGTACAGAGGATTCTGCAGAAGATGAAAGGCTTGTAGAATAGGAAGAAAATCTATACAATTTCCAGAAGGTCTAAAAAAAATCTACATATCACTGCCTGCTGGGAATCTCCCTCCCGCAAAAAATGATAAGATGGACTCCAGTAATCACAGCCTGATTCATGGACAAGTAAAGAAGATCTTCATTTGAAAACTGAAATGTACACCATTCAGCTACCCATTTCTTGACTTCTAGTTGAGAACAAGAATGTGTGTTGCACGTGTATACATATGATAGACAGACAGACAGACGGATGGATAGATGGCACTGTAATGCTATGGCATATTTCAGTAAGGAAAGGGTATATTTGCACCTTCAATATCTGAACTATTTATATAAATCAATAAAATAATTTAAAATCCAACTGGCAAGGACTCTCTGCCAATTGAGAAAAATGAAAATGGTCAACAAATATAAAAATGGTTCTCAATCTTACTTGCAATCAGGAAAATGAACACCAAGATAACCATAAGAGGCAATTTTCCCTTCTGAAATAAAGTAAAATGCTCTGTGGATGGAAATAAAGAAAAAGCAGCACTCCTGATATAATACTGGTGAGCAAACAAATTAGATGAGTTTAGGAGGCCAGAGATTTTAAAGCCACATCATGCAGTATCATGTAATCATTAAAACAATGAAAACTATTAAGTGTTTAATGTCAAAAATGAACTTTTACCTGGTCCAAAGCAAGTCACTTGAGTGTTTATCTATGTGTTACATGAAAACATAAGGAATATGGGGAAAGGTAAAATAAAACATTAGTAGTGTTAAACTCTGAATAATAGAAAATGGTGAGGCAGTAACGGAGAAGTGAAATAGTCTACATTTTTATGTAATAAAACTTGAGTTATTTGACTTTTGTTAAGCAGGCATTTATACATTAACTGGGTGTTTGTGAAATTTTTAAGTAAGAATATAAATTTTAGTGGTCTAGCTTGCTTGGCTTTGATCTAACCAAATCATCGACTGTAGCATGACTACCATCACAGAAAAATATTTAATTAAGTGAAAACATTGTTTTTAAATTTTCCTTAATGAAAAAAAGTATTTCTTCTACTCATTACAACATCTAAATTCAGTTTGAAGGAAATAAAACTACAGATATAAAAATCTTGTTTCTTTCATTTACTTTTCTCACCAGAATCAATCCTAGGCAGCTGACAAGTAAATAATAAATGACACCATAGAACTTCAAACCCCCAACAGGTATGTTATACATCTATGGTTACCTCTACTGCTGGCCTCTATGATTTTGGATTCTCCTCTTTCTTGGTACCTTTAAAGTTTCATTTTCATAGTCACATATCCTACAGCCCATGATTTGATGTGACACAAGCAAAGCTATATTCAAGATCCAGGGAGCATTGACATACTTCCTTCTCCTTGTCATAAGGACTATTGACATTCCAAGTAATGACTGCACTGACATCCTATATTTTTCATGAGAATGGATAGCATGGAGCAAAACTAAGATAAATTATAGGATAAACAGGCTATAATCTCAGCTACTTTAAACAAGGAAGATGTGGAGGTACAATATAACTTTTTCTATTCTGATTGCTATTAAGATTCATCAGTTTCGGCAAATTTTAAACAAACTTTAAAATGACTGTATTTTATAATTTAAGAGAAATACACTCTACGGAAAATGGAATAGAAATCTCAGCTAGTATAAACTGCAATAATTTTAGGTGTCCTTGAAAATGAATAAGACACACCATCATCAATGCCTTAGCTAACAGAGGCAGGGCTGGGGGTCTTCCAAAAGGATTCTATAAAGGAGAAACCTCAAGAAATTCCTTCTTGATTTTTTATTATCCATAATTTTCTTAATTTCTTTTACCATTTCCTCTTTAATGTTCATTGGTTTACATCCAGTGTAAAGGTTTAGCCTTTGAAAAACTTGCTTAAAATCGATTTCTTTCACCTTAGCCTACCCTGAATCTTCTCATTGTCCTAATATTGACTTTCGCTTACTCTGTAGTTGACTTTCATCTTGTTAATTAAATAAGTTAGAATGGGCTGCATATTGGTTCACAAATGGGTCTAAGTCAGTATATATGGTGGGTGTCTGTTGAGTACTCAAGAGGTAGGGAGTCTGACAAGCTCCCAAATTTTTTCTTACTCTCTGGGTGTCATAAAAAGCTGTGGTAGCAGACAGTCACATGATTCTATGCCCATGAATTTTCCACCAACACCCATTCCCAAATTTTGCTATTTGTGTATGCATTATGTCAAGCATTTAAAAAGATACTAAAGTTCTAATATTTTTAAAAAATGTCTTTCAGAGAGGGGAATCAATAGTATTTAATTTGTGGATTTGATTATCAAACAAGAGAAAAATGAATTAAAAAATTAAGTATGTGTCTCTCAATTCCACTAAGCCCTCTTATTATAAGAACAAAACAATATAATTTTAACAGGGTAGCTCATAGTATAAAACTCAAAAACTGCACTTATTTCATTTCATGTGAAACAACTGTTGAAATCTTCTAATGCAATCACAGAGTGCAAACTTCTGTGGTTTTAGCAGTTGACCTCTGTGCTATTCATATATTTAACATTAAAAGACTGGAAAGTCTAAGCTTTTATTTTACTTTCTTATAGCACCACAATATAATTCCTTCTTGCAATGAATTCCTATTTTTTTTATTTCATCACAGATTTAAAGCAAACAAATAACATTAACAAAAACATTTCGTCTACTCTTCAAAAGGTAAATAAATGCAAGGACAACATACTGGAAAGAATTCAAAGATGAAAGTTAAATTTTATTATCCATCCACGAAAGTAGTGTTACCTATATAAACTTTATAACAAATAATTCATCATCACATAAGCAAACATCATAAGACCACAGCTCTTAATATTAACAATCAATTATGATTTTTATCTTCAAAAGCATAAAACTATAAATACGTTCTCCACTCTTACAAGGAAGACCAATCTTTAAAAACTATAATTAAAATCAAACTATGTTAAATTTCCTAGCAGTGGTATAAACTGAATATGATAAAACACAATGCTAAGAGATTAGTTCTAATTGTTAAAATGTAATGAGCTTGTACATGTTGAAAAGAATGCATTACACTGCAAAGACCTGAGATTTGAGATCGACAGAATAGAATTCAAATTTCAACCCTGTCATTTGCTAATTATGACTATAGGTAGGCAATGGACACATGTAGACCTTCTCTCATCTACCAAAAAAAACTAGAAAAAATAAGACTATCATCATCTGATGTGCTCTATATTAAGAAAGTGTTTGCCTGTTTAATAAAAATTAATTCATTTAATCTTCACAAGGACTTTGTGAGAGGTATATACTAATAACATCCTCATTTTGCAGATGAGGAAACTGAAGTAGACAGAACAAGTGATCTACTCAATGGTGATTAACAAAGTGGGATTGATGTCTTTACCCTGGGTCTTCACCACTACGGTTTGCTGATGGATTACTGTGAGATTATTCTATCACTTAACATGAAAATAATTTTAACACATTTAACTGAAGGCTTTCGGTAAGACCATTACTTTTATTATCCACATGTGCAGATGAAGAAACTACCTTAGAGAAGTCATGAAAGCATAGTTGTATGACAAGGAACAGGAAAAACAATCTAGAGTAGATCACAAGTGAAGTAGGGCTACAAACAGGGGGTTTTGTTTTCTTATTGTTTGTTGCTGTTTTTTTGCAATAATTGCTAGGATGACACCAAAGATGGAAAGGAAGAGTGATGTGAGAAATACTGAAGAGAGAGACAGGAAAATTTAGAATAAAACACAAAAAAGTAGAAAGAGCAGATGAGAGAGAGAGAGAGAGAGAGAGAGAGAGAGAGAGAGAAAGAGAGAACAGGGGTCAGGAAACTGTGACCCACATGCCAAATGTCACATATCTATTTGTACAAAAAAGTTTCATGGGAACACAGTGCTGCTCAATTGTGTGGTTGTTTTTTCTCTACAATAGCAGAAGTGAGTGGTTGCAAAGGCACTTTTCCAGCTCACAAAACCAAAAATATTCAGCCTGCCCCTTTCTTAATGCACTTTTTTAGAGCTCCCTTGAGCAACAGAAATTTCTGTGATAATGGAAATATTCTGTGGCTCTGTTGCTTAACAGGGCAACCACTAGGCACATGTCATTATTGTCTGCTTTAGAGGATATTACAGCTGCAGAGAATTTCAAGGAAGTAGAGTTGGTTCTAAGAGTCAAATACTAGATAAAAATCAAGTAACGAAAAAATTAAAAGCAATTCATTGACTAAAACAACAGATAGGGACTGCTGATCTTCGGGTAAACACTACGCTTAGAGAGAGGAATGAGGACCACCATCGCCTTGCAGGAAATGGAGGAGTACAAGTGAAGAGGAGCTAAAATATGGACACATGTCTGAGAGGCTCGTGTACACAAGAAACTTGGAGTTCAGGCTTCTCTTTAACTTGGGCAAATCTTTCACATAGCTTAATTCTTAAAAGGGAAGGTGAAAAGTGAAGGTAGCTATTAAGAGAGGGACTGAAAGTCAGTAAAAAAAGGTTTTGTTTTTTTTTAATGGAATAAGCAAATGAAATAATATTAAAGGGCAAAGTTCAGGTTCTGTTTTGGAACTGCCAGTGCATTAGTGCTGCTGAAATGAGAGACCAAGAGACGTGCATTTGAGATGGGAGCAAAACATAAGCTGAGGCAGACTGCAAGTGCCCTAAAAGCCTGGAGAGTACTGTTAAGGTACAGAAGATCAGGAAAGGGATTGGAGCAGGAAAATTATCTGCCCAAAAGTGGATTTTAGGAAGGACCCCTGCCAAGCAGTATGAATCTAAGACTTGGGGAATGAAGTAAATGGGGTCACTTAGCGTCTGCTGACTGGCATAGAAATTGATGCTAAGAAATAAAAACTTGGAAAAACAAATCAAAGGAAGTAAAACTAGAAAAAGGCAGTGTCAAAGAACATACAGGTTTTTAGTGACCTACTGATGTCAAATTCATGTCCCTTTTAAGTAATGCCTGAAACAATAATTTTAAAAAATGTTTTGAATTAGAAAACTAGTATTTTTATAATCTTCAGTAATCAGCTACATTTTGAGCTTGGTTTACAAACAGTGAGTCAATTAATCTACACATTATGCCTTGATGAAGGCAATGTTTTCCACATTTCATAGATGAGAAGTGAAGTTCAAAGGGTCAGAAGAACTTTCCAGAATTATCAAGCCAAGCTTTTTAATTCCAGGGAAAATGTTATGAGTGCATTTCCAGTTTCAAATATTTGTATGCTTGCTTGAGTAATCTTTGTGCCCTTGTAGAATCTTTGCTTCTTGTGGACAGTAATCATTCATTAATGTTTCACTGGTTATTTCCAGCAAGTGGGAATGGATAGCAATTGAGGTACAAGGCTTCAGACAAATTAACACAAGTAATAAAAAAAGGGTTTCATAAGGTAAAGGATCAATTTTCAGCCAAAACAATGACTAACTCAAAAGAGTACTATTACAAACACAGAGAAGGCAAGACATCAAGCATTTTAAGAGGGCATCATGTTGCTTTATTCACCACTGACATCCCATCTTAGTTGCAGATACTTGACTTTGGACCATATCAACTGACTGTTCCCGGAAACCCTCCAGATTGGGCAATTGCTTACTTGGAGCAGCAAAATGACCTTGTGTTAATCTAACCACTAGGGAAGTTGTTTTTGTAAAGTATTTGGAAAGCACATCTCTCTGTAGGGAGAGACAGTTACTTTAATAGAAAAACCTAATGGGCAGGGGAGCGGGAGCCTTTAATCCTTCCAACCTTTCTTTCTCCATGCATATGTGCAGGCAGAGTCCTTCACAACAGCTCTGGCCACAGACTGCCCTGTCTCTACCTGAAAGGAGGGCTCAGACACACGCAGCCTGCCAGGTCATCTTGGATTAAAAGTGACTGAATTGCCAATGAAGAGAAATGCAGCCAACAGGGAGAAAAAAGAGTAGAAAGAAAGGCTTTCAGGAAATCAATACGTGTTATCTGAACTGAATCCACTGTCAATGAAAAGAAAAGGCATGAATGGATGATCGTAAAGATTCTCAGTTTGTGAGTCATGCCTGACAATAAATTCAAAGAAGAAGGTGGGAACACCATTTTATCTTGTTTTATTTGTATTCTAGAGGAAAATATAGGAAAAATGTAGAACTGAAGTAAAAGGAAGTAGCATTTAGTTAGAAATGAAAAGAAAAAATAGAATCATAATTGATCGACTTAATATTAAAAGATGAGACCTTAACAAATTTCTATTTCAAGCATAAATTCTTTGAAATCAAATATAATGATGAGAAAGCACATATGTAAAGTACTTTTTTTTAGAAAAAACAAATTTCATCAGTCAGCCTCGTCATGTTAACACGTAGGACACTCCTAGGAACAAAGGTCCTTAATCAAACAATTCAAAGTAAGTCACAAGAAACTCAAAAGGAACTCAACTCCAAACCAGATTAAGTTCCTAGAAAACACAGCCAACAATCTAGGATGTCTCCAGCTTCTCCAAGAAGGGCCCCCTAAAAAATTTTAGGGTTATCCAGACAACCAGGAGTTGGCAGAAGGAGAGGTGTGCTCTCTGATACCAGCTAGTATCCTGGAGGAAGCAGAGATGCTTTTTACCATTTAATCCTGATGGTAACAACAATGAAATGAAATGACGAAGAGAGATGAGAGACAGAGAGAGGAGAGAGAAAGAGGAATATAAAGGAAGAAAACAGCAGCAGCACCACAGGCAAAAACAAGGAACACAGTTGGTCAAATGGTGTGATATTCTACAGAAGAAAAATTGAAGGAAAAAAGAGAAGTAGATAAAGATTAAAACACATTTTACAAATCTGAGAACTTTAGAACTATACATGTTTTCCTATTTTCATATTATATCTTCAGCTTAGCTATCCATTTTTTCCTTGATAAGGTTATAACTCATGCAGAATTACAAGTTGCAAAGTTCTAATGAAACTCTACCTTCTAACTCTAATGAAACTCTAATGAAGCTCCCAGAAAGTAAACACCATATTCATGAACTCATTTCGCTCAGTACTAAAGATCCCCACAGAAAGATGTTGAATACAAGGTGTTGTTAAGGAGGAGAAATATAATCACTTTTGAGCGTCTAAGAACTTCTTTCCATTGAGTCTTATAAAGCATTCTGTGATTGCCTCAAGACTATGGAATTGGGAAAGGAACAACAGGAAGCATCAGTTATGACTGCAGTGTTCTGCTGCTTACAATTAAAACATCCAGGCAAATGTGACAGAATACGATTTCACCATGTGGGTTGAGAGTACTCCAAGTTATTGTTAATCAATCTTTAAATATATCATGAAGATGACAGCTATTGCTGATTTAATATCATCCTTCTTAGAAGTCCTACCATGCTTTTTTTGTTCTACTACTGTTGGTTCTATCTATCACATTGTGTCTTATTGGAATTTGAATATGTATGATAGTTCAAACTACATTTTATCGAAAATGAGATATTATAGCACCCATTGATCATTTTCTGTTATTCGGTTCAGAAAGCACTGTAATTCTTTCACTCTATGCATGGCTTTATACTATTGTGTTATGTTTGATATTATTGTATTTGAAACTATGCTCAACTATAGCAGAGTAAGAGTTATGGTGTTAGCTACTGTTGCTGTCCAGTTGTCTTAATGTAAAGTACTGTGTTGCCTATGTTGTCCTGTTCTGATCTGCTCTGTACTGGCCCCTTTTGTTTTATTCTCTTTCAAATTAATAAAATATATCATAAAGAAAAAGACTACAAAAATTTACCCACAATGTTTATTAAATTTGGAGAACAATTTGATAATATACATCAAACAGTACATAATTACATTGACTCAGAAATGTAAAAATTTATCTGAAACACATACACATACCAGAGAGAAAGAGAGAGAAAGAGAAATAGAGAGAAAGCTGTAGAAGGCCATTTTCATAGATGCAATATGTCTATTATAGCTAATAAAGAGAAACAATCTCAATGAAAATATAAAAGGATCATGTGACAAATTTATGTTCACCTAATTTGTTAAAATGTTCTGTACATATAAAAAATCATGGAGCAGAAAGAAAAAATCCACAATTTATTACAGGTGGTAAAATAAGCTATGAAATAATATGACTAGCGCAACTCCTGTTTTCTGTAACTAAAAGTATGGGATCTAGAGAGTCAAATAGAATGGCAAATAGACATAGAGTCTAAATTTTAAAAACAGCCAGTTGCGGTGGCTCATGTCTGTAATCCCAGCACTTGGGAGGCCAAGGCAGAGGAGGATCCCTGCGAGTCAGAGGCCGGCCTGGGCTACATGGTGAGTTCACAACCATCCTGAACTATGCTGTAAGGGCCTATCTCAAAAAAATAATAATAATAATAAATAACAATAATAATAATAATAATAACAAATTAGTAAAAGGCATAACATATAGATGTAAAAAGGAACACAAATAAAAATAGGTGAATCTGAATAAGGTATATAAAATTGAATTAATTACATCAACCCAATATCAATTTTGGTTTTGATAAAATACCATAGTTTCATAAAATGTTACTATATATGGAAGCTAGGAAATGGGTATAAAGAGACATGTATGCATTAATTTTTCAACTTTTTGTGAGTCTATAAGTATTTCAAAATAAAAATTAAAACAAAAAATAAAGATTGAATGGAACTATATCAAACATACACAGAGGATACTAAGATTATACTTTAAATGTTTTAACATGGTAAATTACCTTTTTTTTTTTTGGCTTTCCTGACTTAGTTTGATTAAAATTTAAAATAGTACTACTAATATAGTTGAACAGTGGCAGGAACCTAAATATTAATCAGAATTATTTATGAATATAGACGTGCCAATACAAATGAACTCAAACCAAAGTCTTAAAACCTAGGCCTTGTACTTATAAAACTTCTCAATTAAAATACATGACATCTCTATGCAACTTCTCACTCTTACTTCTTACCAAAATAACCTTACACAGACACAAAAATCACAGACACATTGTCAGACATAAGTGCAACTAAACACCAGATGCAGCTTAAAGCATTAAGCAAAATAATTAGATAAAATATAAATTATGCTTTTTCTTTTCCTACCTATATCCTGCAAACTAATAGAGGACAATGTCACGACACCTTTGCTACTTCCCTGTGTCTACACGCTATACTCATAGGTGACATGTCTTAGATTACCACATCCATAATTTGAAACTAGAATATAGTGCAGCCCACTTAATTTTCCAAGAGCTCATTATTTAGCTGGCATTAACCAAGCCCTTTATTTCCCTCTGTTCTCTCTTTCGCTGTTTCTCTTTTCTTCACCTTCCTGTTTATTAGCACTTCACCTAAAAATTAAAGTCTCTACTGAGGAATAATTTTAAAATTAGTTGGTTATTTATTAAAGAATTTATCACTTAGAAAATGGCCACTACCCACCACAATGGAGGCTGTGTGCTCCAGTTATTCACACTTCAATAGTCAAAGGCAATTCACGGCAGAGTCAACTATAATACAAAACAGATTTTATTACCCATATTTTCAGAGTAATAACTAGATACCATATATCAATTGTGATTATTTTTCTTTTATTAAGCAGGGAAACGAAGCCAAAGGAACTTACAAACTGTCTCAATAGAGAGAGGACTTAGATCATTTGGTGTTCTGATTGGATGTTAATCCAGGTATTATCAAATTCATAGGAAATCAAGTTTATGGGACTGAGTAAGAAGATGAATATATGTATGATAAGGTTTTAAAATCAGTTCAGTGATAAACACAATGCCCTGTGCATAGTGTAGAGATAACAAATGTGATTTGGATATGGTACCTGCTCTTCTACGGCCTAGGAGAGACTCGTTAAATCACTGGTAAAAGAAAGTATCAATAGAGCATGATCCTATGAAGTGCATGTGTCGTGAATGACAAAATGGAGATGAATTTTTGCCAAAATAGCTTGAAAGAAATCAAAATTAATGTTCTTCTCAGAAAAGAACCACTGATGATTTCATGGTAAAACCCTTAGAGACACCATAAAGAAGTAAATTGAGAAAATATAGGTAAGTTAGAAGACAAGACTTACATTCCTCTAAAATGAGGGAAAAGTACAAGACACATAAAAACAGAGGACAAATTAATAGAAAGGAAAATAAACGCAATGAATAATTTTTTTTATTCTATTGCCTTTCTAGAGGCTGTCATTTAAAAAGTCATATGGCAACCTAGAAGAGGTTACAATGTAGTTGCAACTGATTACAAAAATTGGGCTCTATAGTATAACCCAAGCAGGTTGAAAATTAAGATCACTACAGTTTGACTTCAGACAAATCACTTATCTCTCTGTGCTTCAGTTTACAATTATAAAAGCACACTATAACTGCACCCATTTCAAAGGTCATTGTGAGGGTTCAAAGCAATAACACTGAGCATACAGCCTGATTCTGAGTAAGTGCTCAATAATCAATACAGCTGTTATTGCCCTTTTGGTGATTGTTTTGATATTATTACGAGTATCATTATTACCATAATTGAGATATAATATATCAGCTTGAAAGAAAAAAAATGGCTGTATCACAAGCTAGAGAATAAATGCACATGCATTTTTTACTCTGTCTGTTACAGACTCTCCAAATCACCTCTGTCTTATTTTGGCTCACTTCAAAGAAAGCATTTAATGTTTTGCATTCATTTATTCCCCCAAATATGACAACATCTATGGAACAACACAAAGAAGTAAGAAAGAATACAATTCACCCTTGTGTTAGAGTCAAAAAATTTGAGGGGGTTGGAAATGTAGCTCAGCAGCAGAGTGATTGCCTAGCATCATGAATTAGGCTGATGGGGCAGGGAATTCTTACTGGAACTAAGAGTGATACACACAATGAGATTCCTGAGCAATTTCTCTCCTACCCTAAGAGATGTCATTTATCAAGGTCTGTCTACATGTACATCTCTCCTAAGACAGTGCAGCAGGAGACTAAGATCAGGATGAGGAACCATGAAGGGAAAACAAGAAGAAATATCACACATACATGCATTACAAGGAAAATTAAATCAACAATTTTCATAATCACCAAAGTACCATCCATGCTTGTATTTTCTTTTACTGAGAGATAGGAGAAAAGAAAATATTTTCAGCTACTCATAATTAAATGAATTAATTAAGCTATTTATTACTGTATTCTCATAAAAATAGCACTAAAGGCAAACTGCATGCAATGAATAATGTGGCCATTATAGATTTTCCTTTAACCAGAAAACCAATGCAGCATGTTTAAGCAGGAAATAAATATTTCTTTCTACTGTCCTAGACCTAGTAGTTGTCAACTAATTGAATGCTTCATTCCCTCCACCTTTGGGAATGTTGTAAACAATAAAACACAGTTTACATTTTTAAAGTGTACCTATTATTCTATACTTAATATAGATATTTACCAACAATTTCTGAGTGGTAAATCCGTATTTTCAGCTGTTCTTATACCACTATTGTTTTCAAAAGATAAAGTACTTTTAACTGTTTCAGTAGGTAGAAAATCGAAAATTAACTGAGACTTACCATAGAAACAACATAATAATTTAGGACTACAGACACTAAGCTCGTAATGCCTACATTCAAATATAGTATCTACTACATATTTACTAGTTTTGAAAGTATGGGAAAATTTTTTAAAACCACTATACCCCCATTTTCATACCCATTCAAAAGAAGAAAAAACTGATCCTATTTCACAAGATTGTTATAAGCACTAAGTAAATTAAAGCATGTAGAATTGTGTCTGGCTCATAACATGAATAAGACAGTCAGGTTAGCTGTTTTTGGATATTAGTACACTTAATCATTCAAACAGACCTATAAAGTCATTATTCTCTCCTCAGTCAGTAACGATAGACAACATTATGTGACAACAACTGCAAAATCTCAGTAACTTGCAGAAATAAATGCGGATTTCTCACTCATGCCACTCTGCTGTGCATTCAGCTGGGCTCCTCCCTCAAAGCATTTTCACTCACCAATCTACACTGCTTCTCTCATGTAGTGTGCCTCCAGGGAGGCCCAGGCAGATGAGACAAGAATAAAGACTGAAGGTCTCACAACTATATGCCTCCCACTAAAGTGGCACGTCTTATTCTCTTTAGTGCATTAGCCAAAGCTAATCATACAGCCAGGCCTAATAGAGGCCATCCAATCCTCCTGTGTGCTATAGAGAAAAGATGAGAGTAAAAGACACGCAGAAAAGAAATGTCCATCCCAGTGTGCTTCAAAATCCCCCCATTTTATAATTATTTGGGACAGGATATTGTTGAAAGAGTAGGACCAAGATTTTAAATAAAAAATCGCTTTGTTCTATCCACAAACTGATATTAACTTTTTTTTTCCTCCTACCCACAAAAATTATGATAGCTGATAAATTCTCATCGTTAACACAAGTAAACTTCATTTGGACTTACACTGAGAAGATTTGGGAGAAAGGCACCATCAGGCATTTGTAGTTTAAAATAATACTTAACTCTCAAGTGAAAATCAAAGAAAATTAGAAAAAGTGTGGGAGAGAAAGTATAGTTAGAGTAAAGAAGAAGTAGAGTGCCTATGCATCTATTAGCGTAAAGTTATTTAACAAGTGATCAATAATACTGAATCTTTGTTTCCTCAGTGATGAAAATTTTAGCCTACTAAATTATATATATGATATATCATATATATGATTTAGCCTACTAAATTATAGATGATATTTTTACCCTACTAAATTACACATATGATATTATCATATGATGTATCATATGATATATATGATATAAATTATATGATGTATATATCATATATAATTTATATCATATATTATATGATATATAATATATATGCATATATGTAAAATATGTATATATATCAGATCTACATTCTTTATTTCTCCCCTCTTGTCAATTGTTTTTCACGTCTCAAAGTTCACTTAGCTTATGTATCCACTGGGGAGAAGCAGGTTGAAAGGACATCTTGAGCAGTGTTTTTATTCTAACATTAAGGCTAAGATGATATTCTTGTTGTCCAGATTTAGCTTCTAACTCAAAGATCTGTAGACCTTGTTGCTTTTTTCTACTTAAAGCAATTAAAGTTTTTACATTGTAAAGTCTGTTATTTATCTAAACCTTACCGGTCTATAATTTAGCATCCTAAAGAGCATCTATTTTCATCTACTTTACTTTGAACTGTACTCTTTCAGACTTAAAATTCTTAAACATTAATTTTCCTACACATTATAAAAATAGTAACCTCACCTTTTTATGCACTGTCTCTTTTCTTCATTCAACCATAATACAAGCCAAATAATTATAATTAATACCTTGGATATAACAAGTGCTCTATCCACATGGTTTAGACAAAAGATGAGTTCTACATTCACATACACTTTTTAAACTATATTTTGGAGAGATTATTGCATATACATATATGTGTATAGACATGTATGTATATGTGTGTGTATGTGTGTGTATATATATATATATATATATATATATATATATATGCAAAGACTTATTAGCCTCCCACACTTTCTCTTGTAAATATCACACCACAAAGGAATACAATGATCTCTTTTATGGAGTTGCTGCTTATTGCTTACAAGAGTGGAATTAAAAAAAAAACACAAGCAAACTTCAACCACTGGATTATTTTTCCGCTCAAATAACAATGCATGGCATGAACAAAGGAAAAGCAAGCTGCCTTCCAGGAGGTGCAAAGACTCTGGATTTTCCCCCACCACCTGGTAGTTGATCCGTCACAGCTGATAGAATTTCCATTGTTCATTGATTGTGCCATTTGCCAGGCAATCCATCCTTGCTTATGTAATTGCAGCATTCCTGTAGTTCACTCTGTTCTGTCCTGAAGGTTCAGCAGCGTGACAGGCTGAGAAAATTAGATAGGGCACAGCACCGCGCTGCTGACCTTCAGAATACAAAATAAGGCTTTTAAAATCAGTCTTCCTTGATGAGATTATTCTGAGGGGCCTTACTTCTAACAAGTGATTTTTCATGATGACCCTGTACCCTCTTAAAATACTTTTAATATTTATAAAAAGTAATCATTTCAAAATTTAAAATAGCTGTATTGTGTACAAAGATATGAATAAATTCATTTAATTTAACATTTTCCAAAGGCAAATGTTAGATAAAACTCTCATTCAAACTAAAATTAAAGATAATTTTAAAAATACAGTATCTGAATATATTGCTTTCCTGAAAATGTCTAAGAAAGTGGACATGAAGTGTTATCACCAGAAATGGTAACTGTGAGATAATGTCTATGTGACATTTCACCATTTTACATTAACTTCAAAACATTCATACTATACAATGACTATATATTATCTATCATTGATTAAATAAATATGAAAATATCATAAATTATTAATATACAATAAAGGAAATGAGCAATTTCTCAGTTCAAAGTGGCTAAGTATCTTTTTGCCAAAACACGAAAGCTAAATAAGGAAACCAAATCACTTTCTACTTACATACAATCCACACTATATTTTCTAATTTTTCTTACTTTCTTTGGAAGCAATCTCAAACTCATATAAAAACTGTAAAAATAAGATAACTTTTTACCCTCTGAACTACTTCCTGACATGATGCACAATCATCCCAGGTTAACTTAGCCCATAAGTATTGCAAATGAAGACATTATTCTAGAGAACCACAATATAACCATCAAATTCAGGAAGCTATTATTGACACATGACTACTGCCTAATCCTCAAACCCTACTCAAGTTCTTTAATTACCCTCCAAATAGAAATTACAACAAAATATTCAACTCATAATTATGCACTGCATCTAGTTCAGGTCTGTATTGCCTCCTTTAATTTAAGATAATTCTTCAAGCCAACATCTATTTTAAGTGATTTAAGAATTGGACCTGGACTTCTGGAACAACTGCCTAGGTATTTGTAGGTAAAATTCTGGCCTGAAAGCCAGGACTACTGGAGTCATTATGACTAATCCAGTTCTGCCCTCTACCAACTATCTGTGTGGCTTCATATATAAATTGGCTTCAGTCCCCTCATGTAGGAGGGGCTGGGGTATCTAACCATGTAACCTTGAGGGGAAGCAAGAATGAAAAACCAGGAGAAAACCTCTTGTACAGTTTATGGCTCAGAGAGCATTTAATGAAAATTAATTGTTTCATCTCTTCTTAGCCATGTCTTTATCTTCCATCTCAGACTCTCAAATGTTCAGATACATATTTCATCAGAATCCCTATAAATATAACACACAGATCTACTGAGTAGCTCTTTATTACATCTTTTAGGGGTTTTATCCCATCTGTTCCATGAACTTCTGTATCTAAAATAAAAAGGAAGAGAAGGAGAGAGGGAAGGAAGAAAAAAGAAGGAAGGAAGGAAGGAAGGAAGGAAGGAAGGAAGGAAGGAGGGAAGGAGGGAATGAGGGAAGGCAGGTGAGCAGACAGGCAGGCAGTCTGAACCTTCAAGAACAGCATATCCTATGAAGCAACTGATAACCAAAATTCCCTTCATTTCTCCATGACAGACTTGCTCACTTCTCCTTTTAAATACAGGTTTCTCCTTAAGGGTGAGAAGAAAGGATGGATAGGAAAAAAAAATAAACCTACTTTTTATATTACTCAAGTACTTCAATATGCAGTTCTCCTGTCTACCCTCCCTCTGCAGTACATTATCATAGATTTAGTCTTCATTTCTCCATTAATATCATCTTATTAAAAGTCATCAAGGGTTCCTGAGTCACAACTAATTTCTTTCAATGCTCCATAGCCTCAAAACATTTCCGGAGTCTTTGACAACTACTGATTTCCCTTATCTAGATACTCGTGTGTACTTTGTTATACTAAAATATTTTGCTTTTTCTTCCTGTGCTTCTTTGAACAAGTCTCCATTTGCAGACTCTTTTTCCTGTACTTCTCCCTCAAGTTCAGGCCTTACAACATTGCATGTTCCCCTGCTCTCAGCACTCACAAGGTTTTAACTATTATTTCTTTGCAACTTACACTCCAATCTATAATTCTGTGCCAAACCGTCCATAGATTTCAACCCCTTATCCTTAATTCCTTATTAATTTCTCCAGTAGGGCATTTGATTCAAATTCTTCTCTTACAATAAATTCGTCCTTTCTCTACACCTCACTTCCAGGCAGTCATTAGGTCTAATTTGATTCTGATTCCTTAAGCTCCTCTCTCGCTCCTCCTGCTATTACCCTGGCTCATTAGACAAAGTATTTCATGCTACCTTACTCTGTTACTTCCAGGCTCTCATGTTCCCCATCACCCTCAAATCTTGAAATCTGAGGTCAACAAGGGTTTCTGATACTATGTTCTTTCTATTGTATTCTTTTAAAAAGCTTCTATGAGTCACCATTGCCTTAGTAAGTACTGCAAATAAAAATGCTCAAGATGACCATATTTAATGACCAGAGCCAACAGAGCATGATGCAACAGTGGTTTTATGACAGTGGGTATAAACAAGCACATGTGCCACTAAAAGGGGACAACAGCTTCTCATTTGTAGCCAAAAGTTGACATTAAAGATCTACTGCTGACAGTGTATGTGTGTTTAAAAAAAAAAAAAAGACTGAAAGCTGAAAAAAAAAGACTGAAAGCTGAAAAAAATAGATTTCAGAAAAGTAACCCAATATTTGAATATAGACACCTACTTTAAAAAGAAAAAAATAATGAAAACAGTTCTCTCAGGTCAAACCCATTCTATTTGCAGGCTTTCTCTAGGTTCGTGACTTGACTTTATCAGCTGATAAAGTCAATGCAAATGCCTCAGCTACTACTCCAAGTCTTCTAAACCATCCTGTAACTGAAATCAAGCACAAATAACTCAGAAAAGTCACCATAACTGGTCTACTATAACTATCTTCAAAGACATTTGACACTTTCTTAATGTTTTGCTTTTGCTGTGTTTGTCTTGACATGCAAACACCCTTTATGCTTCCCAATTCCTATTTTAGAATCCAGTTCAGTCAGGCATGGTGGCGCACGCCTGTGATCCCAGCACTCTGCGAGGCTGAGCAGAAAGCTCCTGAGTTTGCAGCCAGCCTGGGCAATTCAGAGATTTAATAAGACCCTTTCTCAAAACAGACAAATAACTAAAGTTTATGGAGGTGGATCAGTGCAAAGGCCCTAATTCAATTCCCAGTACCAAAAAATGAAAGAAAAAAAAAAATCAAGTTCAACTACTACCAATTTCCTCGACAAAACCTTTTGGACCAAATTCGCACATGGAGGATCTTTCATGTTCCATGTTCTCATATCTGCTACTTAGACATTTGTAACCTACTCCCACCCTATTTAATACCTAAAACTTGATAGTGTCATTATTTTTTATCTCAGAAGTGAGATTACTGGAGGTTTCTCAATGTAAGCGGCAGAGTCAAGGTTGAACTCAAGCCTGTATTGTTCCAGTACAGAAGAGAGAAGAGGAAATTTATGTTTTGGTCATTCGTTATGTGACAGGTGTAACATGCAGAGAAAAAAAGATTAAAATCCTTATTAAGACTCAAAATTCATTTGCAATGAGGCTCTCTCCTTCGCCACTTTAAACATTTCCTGTCATCTCTTAAGCCTTAACCACATAAGCCTTCTTTCCACTTCTAAGACTTAGAGAACACTTCATAGCTCATGGCTTTGCTGGTGCTACTTCCTTTGCCTGAAACGCTCCTCTCACAAGTCTAATCTCTATTCATTTTGATCTTAATTCAAATATAATTTCCTCAAGATCCCTTCATAATCCTTCCAAAAAAGGACTGCATTGTATACATTGTAACTCTTACTATCTGTTGTATATCTTAGCATTTACTGCAACTCTAAATGCTTCTGTAATCATTTATTTAATGCATGTCTCTCTTTGCTGTTTTATCATGAGACCCCTCAGTATTTCTTTCCTCATTTCTCTGCAGTATACACACAGGAAGTGAATGACTGATATTTCTTACCTCTTATGAAGTTTTTGAAGACTTGGTAGAAATTAAACAAGCTTAACCTCCTAGTTAGTAAGAAACCAAGATCTTCTATGTTGAAAAAATATACTATTTCTACCACAGAAATGTTAACCAAGCTTAACTCAATCCCCTTACTCTATTTTTAGTCTTTTGTCCCTCCTCAGTTTACAAACATTGCAAATACATATTAAACTCTAAAAGCAAGTGCTATGTGAGAATTTTACCATTAAATATTGTTCAAATAAACACAAACTAAAACTGGATTGCAATACTCCCATTAAAAAAAAGATAAATTGATGGTTCGAAGTGCCAACCACAACACATAAGGCAAAATGAATGGCCTTATCCTTCAGAATGTGGCAACTGGGTTTCAATTTCAAGATAGGCAGCAGAATGTCTAATTCATCTGAAGAAAGTAACCCAAAACATCAAATCTGTTGTTCCAGAATTAATGACATTGCTAGGATTTCTCATTGCTTCACTTTTGATTGCATGTCTCCACTGAAGTCTAATACAGACTTTATCACCCAAAAAAGCCAGGTACCAACAATATAAAGTATAAACTACAGGGAAAGGTGGCTGTTTGCAGCAAGTATGAAACATCTACATGTAACTGAAATTTGTTTTTCCGAGATCTCAGACAGTGCAACACTGGAAATGTATTGTATTGAGTCATTCACTATAATGGAGTTCCCTAAATATTTCTACTTCATATTTATTCTGAAAAGGCTGTAAGAGATTGTAAAGCTCGTGCTTAAAGCAAATATGCAATACTCATTATGGTAGGATATGCTTATGGATTCTGAAGGGAGTTTACTTTCATTTAAAACAGCGGCAAATTTACAATGCAGCAGGAGGATTCTACATGCTTTGGGAATAAAAGGGCATCACAGACTGTGTCTATGTGTATTTCAGCTTCAACTGGGAAAGAACATTTAGTATTACTCTGCTGAAGGATTTAGATGTCTATATTTCTTCTCATATCCCAAGACAATAATTTTAAAGATAATAAGCAAAGCTTCCTTAAACCAAATTGTGCCTACACCCACTTAACTACAATCTAAAGGCATACAGCAGCAAAACTCATCAAACCTATGCATATAGTTATTGAACTGCCATCTTTAAAGTCATATACCACTTCTACCATAGACTTTATTTTTTTTTAATTTTTAAGAAAATAAAACCAAACCAAAATAAAACAGAATAAAGCCAATAGAAGAAAACAGTGAAAAGAAATGGCCAAAAGAAAACTGAATGTGATACAGAACTTCAAAACAAGATAAATTAGAAAATCAATAATGGCTGTCATAATGCCTCTTGTTATCTTCAAAATAGCTGCCCATATCATCAGACCTAATAAAATAAAACAAAACAGAACAGAATAAAATCAATCAAAACAAAACAGTGAAAGTGATACAGGACTTCAAAACAAGATAATAGGAAATCAACCATGACTAACATAATATATCTTGTTATCTTCAAAATAGTTGCCCATGCCATCAAATATAATAAAATCAAACAAAACAAAACAAAACAGTATAAAACCTCTAGGTAAATGGATGTAACTTCTGATCATGCTTTTGGGCAAAATGGTTTGGACTCACACAGGTGAACATCACGTTTTCTCCCTAGTATAAAAAACTGAAGGAGTTAGTGGAATCCAAAATGTATAATAGCTATTGTGAAAGTGAAAGGGGAGGAAACATCTAAAAAGGGAAGGTAGTAACCATTGTTAAGGCCCTATTACCTAGTTTTAAAGTCATGTATGGTTATTATTGCCATAGTCTTTAGTAATATACAGGTAAGGAAAAAATGGGGAAAGCATTTTACTCTTATCTTGTTGAAAACTTCAACCAATCAAGAGTATCTGAAATTATGCATCTACTACAATAATAGATTCAAACTGAAACTATATACTAAATGTAGTTTAAAACTGTTATCCCACCTCCACTTCCCTTTACCAACTCTGCTCTGCTCAACAAAATTCTTGGCAAGATTGAATCACCATACTTAAATAAATTCAGACTCAAAGTTTTATCACTTATTCACTTTGATCTTTTGGCTGCTATGAAACATGTCAGGCTGCATGATCCCAACAATGCAAAGATGAATAATTCATCTACGGCATTATCAAAAGTTGGTGACCTGAATTTTTTAAAACTCCAAAGAGTCTTCTGTAAAAACTTTCATTAAAGACAGTATTTTATGTACATAGAGCTTAGAACATTTAAACAAGCAACTGTACTTGAGAAGAAGAAAGAAAAAATAAAATCAAAATATTAGGAAGGAACTCTCCAGGTCCTCAGTGTTTACTTTTGGAACACTAAGACTTCCACTTTCTTTGAATTCCCCTGCGGCTTCAACTGATCACTTTCATTCACTCCCTCCCCCACCAAAAAAAAAAAAAAAATGGCTCCAATCACTCTTTCCTCTCCATTGTTATTGCCACCTAGGTTCAGCCTGAAGTTGTTTTCACTTACAATGTTTCAGAGGTTCTTTCCTGTTTGTTTGTTCATTTGTGTTTTATGCCAGGTTTTCCTTAGGTAGCCCAGGCTGACCTTAAACTCTCCAGGTACCCCATGTGAGACTCAAACTTAAGATCCTCCTGCCTTGACCTCCTGCATGTTATTACAGGTGTCAGCACCCAGTGGCTTCTTAACTGAAATTTCAGCACAATGGTTTTACAGTAAAGATGGCCACACAAAATGTTTACAGCAACATGTTTTAGGATATAAATACGTACACTTAGCTTAGAGGACAAAGTGAGGAAGCTATGTACTCTTTGAAGAGATAATAATCTCTGAGTTTTGATCTGAGGAGCACAAAGAATGTTTCTGACTCCTAAAATGACTGTGATATGAGAGTGCAAAAATGTGTATTTTTCCTCTAACATTCAAAGGATCTGCTGTTTACAGGACATGATCTTAGTCCTTTGCTCAGTTAATGCTTAAACTAGCAAATTGCATTTAAGAAAAATGAAGCATACAGAGGTTAAATAACTTGCCTCTGAACCCTGTCAGTAACTGTGAAAGACAACTCAAGCCTAAATAGTCTGGCTCTGAGTTTATGTTATTAATCTTCATGGCTCCCAGAAAGCAGAGGTTATGTTTTACACACTGATGTATATTTAGTTCCTATTTTGCTATCTAGGCACTTAAAAGAAGATCAATCAAATACTACTGAAAAAAGAAATTGAAACAGAGGGGCCAGGTGCTCACATTCAAAAGTGAACATTTGGTAAATACTTCCAAACAAACAGAAAGGACAAGGCAGATGAGGACATAGAACAGGCTCCTGCCAATTGGAGTCCCGATTCCTTCCTCTGGCCATGGGGAATTCCTCAAAGGCAGATTTAACTATCTTTCCCTTGACCTCATTGCTGATCAATGTTTTACCAAACTTTTGTAGACAATTTTTCTTCCTAATAGCTAGAAGACAACAGCCACCCATCCTTCAGAGCCAGGCACATGGAAGCCACATGGTTTCTTGTGGACTGTGTGCCTCCACCTCCATATCCTAGCAAGTTTGCCATTGGTCTGCAACGTATCCTGCTTGTTATAATAACAAAACAATGCCTATAACTGCTTCAAAATGCAACTCCAGGAAGATAACTATTCCCACCATGACCCCAACATCTCCTGTCCTGCACCTACATTCCTTCTGAGCACTGCAGGCTGTAGTTTTATAAAGATAAACAGTTCACCCATCTGGTGTTAGTTACTTGTCACCTTATATAAATGCCTTCTCCTGATTAGGGGAAGTCCCTGATTCTCTAGCCTCTGTTCTGTTTCTTCAGCCAACACAGTTATAAGCAACCACAGGGCCTGCCCCATGTCCATCTCCTGGACTTCAACAATTAGCCCATCCTGCACTTCTGGGAGATAAAGCCATCCTTCCAAACCCTACTCAGCCATGCTTTCATTTAAGTCTTCCCTCACTCTGCACACTTCCTCCCCAAGGTAGTAGTATCTCCCCAGTTCCTTACACTGCCTGCTTCTGTGGGCAGTGGTGGTGTCCCCTCTGCTCCATTGCACTGCCCCTGGAAGCAGGCCTTTGCTTCAGTCCCCCCCCCCCCCCGCAAACACCCAGGCCAAGCCATCCCCAGCCATACTGGTAAAGCTCTAGTTTATTGCAAATTCAGGACTCATCAAGTAACTGGAAAGATAAGACAGCTATCTCAGAGATTGAAATTCGACCCAAACTGAAAGGTCTGAGCATCTCAAATTTCTATTTTCTTTCCTGACAGAAATCCAGATTCCACACCCCAGGGATGTCCAAGTTCTCTGCACCCAAAAAGTTAAGAGGCACCCGAGTTGGCCTAGAAGTCACTCACCAGCTGGTGGACGGTGGGTGTCTGTTCTCCAGAGTTTTGGTCCACGGTTTGTACCAGCTGATCTGCTCAGCGGCTTTGCCCCAGAATCTCTCAGGGTCTGTCACCGAGGCCGCGAAGTGGGTCTTGTACTCGGCGCCCCCGGAGGACAATGCCCGGGAACCCCGGGCCCCAAGACCTCCCCGAGGGCCCGGGGCCACCAAAGCCCTGCGGGCCGCACCGGCTCCACGGGCCGAAGAGGACCCAGGCAGGGGCCCCCCGAGCCCCCCGGCGCCGGTGACTTTGCGACACTGTAGCCAAGACGGCTTCATCCTCGCCGACGGCCCCACGCGCCCCGACTGCGCGCACTTAGCTCAGCGCGCCCCGCCACCGGGCGACCTCTGGGCCGCAGGGAGCCGCCGGGAGGCGGGGGCAAATTCCGAGGTGTGCCCGGAGCCCAGAAGTTTGGAAGTCACACTAGAGTCGCCGGGAAAAACCGACCTGGAGCCACCGGGAAACAACAGGCTGGAGTGGGGACCCAGGGTGGCGCGGGGATGGGGCGGTGTCACCGTTCAGTAGCGGGATCCGAGGCCCACACTCGTGCCCAGCCCGCGGCGTTACCAGGAAAATCACCTTCAAACAGCGGAACATCCCGCGACTGGGAACACAAGCACGCCCAGCCCGAGGCCAAAACCACCAACTTGCACGCACTTTTCAAACAAGCAACAATGCGCGGTCCGTTGCCGGCGGCAGGCAGCGTCGCCTCTTGCCCCAGTGCGGAATCCACAACCCTGAGCGCTGCTGCAGACCCTTGATTTACCACGCTTACTTATTTGTGCATTCGTTTATTTAAAACTCAGTTCAGTTCCAGGCTACTAAAAACACGAGGAGCTCTAGAGCAACGATTGCTCCAGGATTTCCCGACAGCTGAGAGGTAGGAGGAGTGGAAGGAGGTTGCCGGATAGATCGGGCCAGCTGGGAGTAGTGATTGACAGGCCGCTGAGAAGGTGGCCCCGTGGGGATGGGGTTCACCTGTGCCTGCACTTCCTGCAGGAGCTGGAGGCCCAAGAGCTAGGAGCTGTTGCATTTAGTCCCTTCTAATTTGCCCCTTTGGGGTTTCTGTGACATCCTTTCTTTTTTCCACCCCACCCCTTTTCCATCCCCTTCTTCTTTTTGGATATTGAAAATGCCCTAAAATTGATTCTGGTGGTGATGGTTGCACAACTCTGTGACCTGAGCACCACTGTATTGAAACCTTTAAAGGCCTGAGTTGTGTGATGTGTGAATTACATCTCAAATAAGGTGTTCTAAAACAAAACAAAAGAAAAAGCCAAGTGAAGATGAAATAAATATAGAGGGGAGATAAAGGAAGCTGGAAGATTAAAAGAGAAAGGTGGCATAAAGTACTTTCTGGATTTAACAAGCTCTGCTGTTTTACACGCTTTAATGAAATCCGGATGAAATCTTTAGCCTTAATATTATGCCAAACACATTCTGCCTTGGTGTGACAAGATTTGCAGTCTTCAATGTAAAGATATGCACTCTCCAATCTGAGGTGAAAAGGAGTGGAATGCCCTGACCCTGGAAAGGATCACAGCCTGAGCAGCTGTAAACAAATAATTCTACAGGAAGAGAATAATGTGTAGAGCAGAACTGACAGAAATCCAATGCAAAATAGGGAAGAAAAAAAAATTAAATATCCACCTCAGCTATTCCCTTTCAACTGAGAAGCAAGGCACTATACTTTTCCCTGACACTCCAATATACTTTGTTCCTCCCAAGGTTCTCCAATCAAGTGATGTCTTCTGACAAAAGACACTGCCACTGCTGGCTTCCTTGGCCCCTCCTCCATTCAACTTCGTATCTTAATGCTCCTCTCTGGCACACAAATTCCTCTGACTCAAGTTAGCTCCCACTGCATCCCAAGGATATACACTTTAATCAATCATTTAATACATGAGTACTGGCATTGTGTAAGGTGTGGTTTATCGGTGGAGATATGAAAGAAGGACCAGGTGATTGGTCAGTAGTCCTTTGTATGTGCACATATTGAGCTCAGCACTTCCAAAATATGACAGTTCTTGTGTTTCTCAAAAGAGTACCAACAAGTGGGAATTATAATCCCCATGTGTATAAATGGAGCTTAGAGATAGGCTAAGGTCACAAAGCTACTATAAGCCAAGCAGAAGGAAACCTTGTTGATCCTTAGTGCTTCAAAGCCAGGATACCTGGGGTTACCTGTGAGCCCTGATACTTAGCACTGCCCTTATGAAGTGGGCCAACCCCTTCAGCTCTGCCACTCCAGCAGTGTACAAAGATAATTTCTCTGTTCCGAGACTTGAATAAGCAGGGAAATATGATTCCAAAAACCATGATTTTCCTACAATGCTGATTATCTTCCTATAGAAAAAAATTATACTTTCAACAGAACATGATTTATTTGAACGTTCATTCCATTGTCCTTTGAGCAACCCAAATGAAACAGAACTGAAGAGAGCAGGAATGTAGACTTAGATAAGCCAACAAGGACAAAGAGAACTAGGAAGTTGGACATAGCAAGTGAAAGAACAGAAGGAAGATGGACCTATGGTATGTGACTTAAAAGAGAGAGATGATGCCAAATGTAACTGCCATTTACATGGCAAATGGATTACTTCCTTAGAGGAAAATGGATTACTTCCTTAGAACCTAGACTGTCTTTGGATTTGAAGGCCCTGAGTTCCTTGGATAGTTCAGAATGAAAACTTGGGTTTAACAACAAGAGAGATGATGAAAAGACTGTATAAGGTAAAGCTGGGTCCTCTTGTTGTCCACTGAAGCCACTTACCACAGACCATCAACACATCATCTTGTTTCTGTAGGTAATTGTGGAGACTGGATTGTTAACACGAGGTCCTTTTAAGGCCAAATGAAGGGCATGAGCAAATCCACAGTCCAGCAAAAGTGAGGAATCTGAGTTGGGCTTCATGTAATGTGCACAAAATGAAAAAGAGTGATAAGGATCAGAAAACTGTCTTGCTGCAGGCCAGGTAGGCAAGCCTCAAATAGTGTCACAGGTCAGCACCTAAGGTACCCTTTTGGCCTGAAATAATCTGTTGATTAGCCACTCAGCATATTAAAAAGTTTAAGCCCATTATCAATTCAGTCTCTTTCTGCATTTTGATAGTGACATTTCCCAGTGTGAAAACTCGGAAGGTTTTCTAACTTTCTTTGCTATAATTTTTACATCTGTAATCTGAAGCTCATAAGCTTACTTTACAGAACTGTTGTGAGACTTACATATGAGTAAATTTCTTACCATAGGGCAGTAGCAAGCCAAGCTATTTCAGGATAGCTGTGAAGCCCATGAATAATTAGTCCTCTAAACAAATCAACTCCCAACAAATTCAGCTTCCTTAATGTGCCTAAAATTTACAATCAAAACATTTCCAAAGATATGATCTTCACTTAAGCATGCATGTAATGTTTGCACAATTTCAAAGAGTGAAATATTGGAGGGACAGGGTAATCACAATCAATGTTTATGCTTTTAAATACACATTAATTATTTCATAGGATGTGTATAATGATCCAGTTAATATCCTTTTTAAGGTGATATTTTAAATGCCCTAAGGAAAAAGTTACTACGTTATCCGAGAATATCCTTCTAGCCAGTGAAAAAATGCAAGAGGATGGAAAGATACAGAGGAATGAGTGTAGGGAGCATGAAAAGTTTTGAAGAAGTGCTCAAGAAAATATAAATGAAAAGGAGAAAGCTGGAGTCTGAAGACTTAATATCTAAGGAGAAGAAACAGAAAAACAAAAGAAAAGCAAAATGGTGCTAGAATGAGAAGAGAGAGAAAAGAAGAGAGAGGCTAGCAGGGGTTTCCAGGGAAGGAGGAGGGCATGAGAAGGAAGAGAAGGAGATGAGGAAGGGGAGGAGGAGGAGATGAAAGAATAGAAGAGAGGATTTTAAAATTATTATGAATTTCTCTGGTTATATATCTGCTGGCCACAATTCATATTTTTATCAACATTTCTTAACAGCTAGATGTTTTACTACAAGTACTAGAATTATTATATAGGGTTTTTTGGAGGGAGTTGTTTGTTTTTTGCTTATGGCTCTTACAATTCTTATGTCTTGGCTATTATAAAAACTTGGCAAGTGAATGTGTTTGCACAACACACTTTATCTCTGCAGCAGGTATCTGATGAGATTGCTGAGATGAAATATGAGGCTTAAAAAGTCACTGCAGACTTATTTTGGTTTAGTGGAACACTTCTTCTGAAAAATATGCAGATTGTTATGTTTTAAGATTGTTTTAAAGCTTCTAAAATGAAATAGTATCTTGAATGAAATCATAAGCTCCAATTTTAAGATGTGCTTCTCTTTACCCACATTATTTTTACAACAAAAACAAGGAGAAAAAGGTAAATACAAGAATTATTTTAAGACATTCCAGTGGATGGGAAGATAGTTAACAATTTCAGTTATCTTTTTAGCCAAACAAAATACAATGTATGAGTCATTCACCAGCCTTTTTTTAAAAAAATCTGGAATAACAAACTAAAATATATTTCTACTTAAGAAAATATTTAGAGGTTTCTGTGTGAAAAAAAGGTGAGTAGAACAACCTAAGCAAATATTTCTAACCTAAGCAAATAATTGGTTTCTCAAATCCTTGCTTAGATTTTTCCCAAGGCATAGCAGTTTATCATTGAGAACTAAAAGCTCATGGCTGCAGTTGTAAAAAGTCAATAAAAGTAACAAATATTTTAACCAAATCTTTGGAAGTTCATTTTAATTCTTCTACAAAAGTAATTCCTGAAGAATTATACTATTTTTATTTCATATTCCTAAACTAAGAGCACTGCATGGTACTCAAATATTTATAATACCTTAAATATATAAGAAGTAATCTCATACTATGGTAAGAAAAGATGAAAAGAAGTATCTTTTGTCATAATATTTTAATAAAATATAATTGATGTGTTAACAGTAATCTAATTTCCAATTACCATGTTTCTGTGCGTATGTATGTATGTGTGTGTCAGCAGTGAGATAAGTGACTATGAAATAAAAGTGAAAATAATATTTAAAACCAATTTTACAAACCAAATAAGATCTGCTCTTATGTAACAAGGAATTGGGCAACAATTGTTGGACTTTAAAGAACACAAAGATTTCAGCTAAAATGCAGTTTTAAATTGAAGGAAATACAAGGAGAAAGAAATGGCTTTATTTAAGTAAAACATGAAATTAGATGTCTCATCTATTTATAGGAAGCATTGTAGAAAGGGAGAAAGGTATGACTATAGGTGTGCGTTTTGAGATTATTTTAATGTGACATTGCAACATTTAGCTGTGCAGTTTCTCTCTGGTCCTATTTCTACACCTCCAAACCTACTACTACATTACACAATACACTTCTGTCTGAATGACTGGAAAATGATATGAATAAAACAATACAAAAGAAAGTTTGGGCACCTTTCTCCACTTTTCTAAAGGATGTCATGCCTACATAAGGTGTGATACCTATATGCTCTGAGTGTTGATATACATCTGCTTGCCTATTCTTAGAGTTGAACAATTATTCAGACTTTAAGAAATTTAATTAATAAGAGACACATCTATGTTTCATCTAGAGGTCCAGGATACATTCAGAATTTCCAATAAAGATATTTTTGTAAAAGAGAATTTCAATTGGCATCTCTTTGTAATTTTTTTGTGCTTGTATTTTTTCAAATTAAAATGTTCCTGTACTGTCATGTAATCATTAATCTTTCTTTACTTCTGTATACTTACAACTCTACATAGATATCAAACATTTTACAGTGTATTCCTGTTGAAACTTTTTATAAACCAGTTATAAACCAACTATTAAAAAAAACCCAACTCATTACATTTGAAAGAGCAAGAAAACTGTTCTTTTTTTTTTTTAGTTTATGGTATTTTCTTATTGTTGTTTTATAACTATGAACCTCACATAACATTACTGCCAGAATATTCCAACTACTCGCATCACTAACCTGTATCTCTGTCAGTACACCAGGAGACAGTTCAAAGACTTTTTAAATAATGGTCATCATGGTTCTATTTCCAAAGCTAACCATATGTGTATGTGAAATGGTAACATCTTTAAAGTACATTTCCTTTGTCACTTTCCCAGTGAGCTTATATAATATCCTGCTAACCCAGCATCTTATCTGCAATGTTTTTTTTTTTAACTCCTATCACTTGATTAATCAGCAAGTGTTTGCTGAGTGCCTTTCACTATGCTCAGCAGGTATCCAGGAACAAAAAGAATTATTTTTTAAAATAGTAAGAATCCATCTCTGTTCTTAGGAAGATCACAGTATGGTCAGGAGGACAGTAAATCAACAACTGTCATGCAGTCTGTTAGGCCTTTTAGGGGCAGATGAACAAACAATAGTGAGAAATCAAGGAGAAATTGGAAAAATAAATGTTCAAAGAAAATACAGTCATTTAAAATCGTATCATTCTCTTCCCCCACATCCACCAATGACTCCCTAGTGCGTGAGCATTTAGCATAGACCCGCTAGTTCCACTTCATATCTGTGATCCTCCTCTACAGGCCATTTGCAAATCAGTACTATATTCCTAACTATTACTATCAAAATATTCTGTCACTCAAAAGCGTAAACCAAACAATGCTTATTAGCTCGTATTAGCTTCTTAGATCCGGAAGCCAGGATGGCTTATGTAGGAAGCTAAGTAGGAAGCTCAGGCTGAGAGGGCAGTCAGGTTGTTGGCTGTGGTTACTGTCATCGGAATGGGGAGGAGGATACGGCTCCATACTCATTCATGTGGTGGTCTACAGGAGGCTTTTGTTCCATAGTTCAGCTCAGTAGACACAGACCCTGGCTTCCCCTAAAGTGGTGTATGTGCGTGTGTGTCTGTGTATGTGGTATGCATGTGTGGATAAGACAGAGATAGACACAGACAGACAGACAGACAGACACCAAGACAGGTCACACCATCATGCATAACTCAACCTCCAAAGGGGTTTGTCATCTCTGTGCTATTGGTCACATGGACCAACCCAGGTACAAGGTGGAAGGAGATTGTACGAGGATGTGAATGACATTAATCTGTATGAATGGTGACCACTTTCCAGAATGGCTACCAAAAGTGACAACACTTCTGGTTTTGCATAAAACTACAGATTGTACAGACATGGGCAGGGACCATGGATATTAAATCCTTGTTAAAGAAAGAATTCTACCATACACACATACTCCAAAATGTCAACAGTGTTTCCAAATAACTCTTTACGCTGTGCTCTTCTATATTTTGCGTGCACTAATTTTTCTCACATTCACATGCTTGTGCTCAAACTGTGCCTCCTTTCTTACAATTTCTTGAAAAATTCTATTGCCTAGATCTCCACAGCACTTCCTTCTAGCAGCAGTGCCTGCGCCCTGACACCTTCTTATTCTGCTGGATGTATTGGCTGCCTTCAGTAAGCAGAATTGATCCTGGTTTTGTTGCTTCCCCACTCACATCTTCATTACAGAATTCATTACACTGCTATTGCTCCTCTAGCAATTCCTTTCATTCAGAAGTCGGTGAGCTCCTGTAGGATGATAGCCTAGTTTGAATGTCACCATATTTTATACATTTTACTTCTTAATTCAAATTAGTTGAATGAATACTTAAATTAGCAATATGTTGTCTGTATATGTGTGCATGTAGGTTTCTAAGGTTGATGCCATTTAAAAGGGAATTGTAGAATATAAAGACATGAGAACACTGACCTGATGGGTTTTCACCCAGACTGTTGATCACTCAGCGGGTGTTTTATCCAATATTATTCCTATGGAGGTTAAATTCATCTCCTGCTATGATTTGTACCCTGTAAAATCCATTGGAATTTAAACTCCATTATGGGATATTTAAAAAGGTGGGACCTTTCGGAAATGGATGTTTACAAGCTGATCAGACTTTGCTGTGAATCATATGATTACTACATTTATGACCTGCAGAGTGAATGGTTATTTTGAAGACAGGTCTACTAAAAAAAAAACCTTTGCTCTGAATTCCTTGTGGGGTCCCTCTATCTCACCATGAGGAGCGCTATGTCATTTTAGGAGTCTTCCAGCCACAAAATATCACCAGATTCAGCCCCTTAATGTTGAACAAAACTATGAGTTAAAACAAGTATCTTTTTTTGGTAAGTTAACCAACTTGTAGTAGTATGTTTTTAACAATAGGAAAGAAACGAAGATACTTCCACTTCACATAACACATTTTAAAAAATAAATAGTCTATGACTTTACTTACAGGGAAACCAAAAGTTATAGCTTTGTTGTAGATCATATCTATAAATTTTAGGGGGCATCACCTAATTAATATATTTATCTTTCCAAAAATACCTACGTTAAAATTCAAGTTTCAATATGAACCAAAGAATAATAATCGTGCCTCAGTGCACTTAATAACATCTGGCTGTTGAACTAAAAGATTCAATAGGAATTCTCCTATTGAATATATGCTGTGTTTCAGCTAACACATTGTCGTGAAGTGAATCTGTAATAAAAAGATAAGAAGTTACTATTCAAAAAGTTAAATCCAGCACTAAATGTACTAAGTTGTGGGTAGCAACAGTCTGAAAGCAATGAAAATTGCAACTTACTATTCTAAAATGATTAAAGCAATATCCAAATGCATTAGCCCAAGGAGTGACTTACTAAGTTAATCACCTATGCTATTTAGAAATAATTTTGAAGCTTGGAGTTTTGTTTCTGGTATTAGCTTAGAGACGCCATGGTTGCACTGTGTCTGACTTCTCCCAAAACTTCCTGATGATGCTTGCCTTCCCAGACCTCACTTGTTCCAAACTCTTCTGATGCACTGCAAAATGATCACTATGTGCTAATTTATTCAGACAGTCTATTTCTCAAAGAGCTGTGTGCCTTAGATAATGATTTGAGCTGCAATAAATAAAGTTAATGCTACCAAGTGATTTTTTTTTTTTTTTTGGTGTCAGTAATCCAAACTCAGGACTTTGCTCTTTCCAGGCAGACAAGTGACTTTCTTAAGGAAGTAATATTTAAACTAAGGCCTAAATTATAATCAGGAGTCAATCATGTGATTGTTTGGAGGAAAAGAACTTTAGCGGCACCAAGGGAAAAACAAGTGGAAGGTCTGAGACTGGAGCAAGTTTGATATATACATATAGCAGAAAGTGTACAAGTGATGTTGCAGTATATTACAGGTTGAGAAATATAAATTGAGACAGAAGGTTAGCTAGCTCATGCGAGATCTTATGAACCATGCAATGCAGATTGGATTTTACACCAAATCTAATTACCCTATATTGTAGGTTTATCTGTTGTCTAGATGACAATTAACTTTTTCAAATATTTTTGGTCTTTGCCAATTCTCTTTCCATTTTTACATTAGAGGCCAATCACCAACAACAAAATTGCACACATTCCCAACACTATTTTGGACTTTCTAAGGCTCAAGAATAGTTTAGTGGGCCCAATAAAACTAAAACAATTTTAGTATGGCCAAAAATCCTGAACAAATTCACTGTCACATTTATAATCATTTTCCAGCTGGAGTATATATAATGATTACTTTAGGCCAACACATACAACCTACCTACAAAAGACTTTAATTACAGATAAAATAGCAATGACTTTAGAGATACCCTCTCCTCTCTCTCTGACTTTCACACCAAAATATAACCTCCTTGAGTTTCACCAAATTCAAAACTATGGGGTTTTTTTTCATGAAATTTCTCTGTAATGGGAAACTATTGCATAAAAACAAATAAACCAGTTGTACTGACAACAAAAGAAGTGATAGAGCCTGAACTAAATGGTTTCTAATTCCTGTATAATTAATCTTCTTGAGATTGGACGATTTAGGGACTTAATCTTTCTTCTTGTCTGAGAGCATGAACAGTAATAGAATTTTAACTTAAGGAAACCAGAAGGGTCACTGGAAATAGTTTTAAGGGGCTGTACTAGAATCTGTAGCATAGGCCTCAGTAAACTACAGCCTTATCTTTTTTTTTTTTTTTTTTTTTGCTTGTTCTGCTTCTTCATTTACTTTTTATTTTGAGACAGAGTCTCACTAGGCCAGTAAGTTGTCCAGACTAGGTTAAAACCTGTGATCCTCTTATTATCAATTTCCCTAAATTACAGGCACACACCACCACTCCTGATACAAGTGTATTCTTTT